>BGPR01028195.1:0-18044 GCA_013235015.1 Araneus ventricosus | reverse complement strand
ATTTTTCTATCTTAGTCCTGTAATGTTCTGATTTCCATTCTCATTATATTATCTTTTTACTGCTTTTTTTTTTTTTTTTAAGTTTCCTCTGAATTCATCATCTGCATGTGTGTATCCCTTTTTAGAAATAGTATTTCAATTTCAAAAATAATAAAAAATCATGATTATAAAGTATGTTATATATTTTTTTAGATTTGATACTCTGAGCATTCTACTACCTTTTAAAAAGTCTGTTAAAAATTTATCAATGGCAAGTCTATAAAGAATGCTTTTCATAAAAAATGTTCAGCATTAGATATTATCTCCATATAATATGCATCTTTTTCTGATAATGTATCTTTCATTTTGCAGAACAAAATTCTGTGGGTGAATAAAGACAACAGTACTGCTCTTGTGGAAGCAGGGATCATCGGTCAAGATTTAGAGAGAGAAGTTAGTACATTACATTTAATTCATAAAATTCACTGAGTATAATAAGTGTTATTTCATTTAACTTTATATCTATCTCTTTTCATCTGTGCTGCAGAACTTCGTAAAAGGCTGTTACTGTTATCCAAAAATAATCAGAAGCTATTTTTATAATTATATAATATATGAAAGCCAGGGGAATGTATAAAAATCTAGACTTCGTAATTATTTCAGCAGTACATTTGGTGACTCAAAAAAAAAAAAAAATTCTTCCCTTCATGTAAAGCATTTTTCCAATGGAAACTATATGTCTATCACTAATGGTTTATAGGTTGAAGGTATCTTTTTACTTCAATTGAATGTATAGCTTGGGAGCATTTCCCCAAAAACTGAAAGAAGAGAAAGCTTCTAGACCTGGATTAACCACTGGTGCCTATAGGCAATGTAAGCTTCCGGAGTCCCCTTCTATAGCTTCCAAAAACTAATTTTTTTTTATATATATAGTCCGACCTCGAAAATCCAGACTTCAAAAATCCGAAAACCAGACTATTTTATCGATTTGTATAAAATCGATAGAAATGTCATAGAGGAAGTTGTGTTGCGACGATGAATTGCCCGTTGTCGATCACATGAGTGACGACGAAATAAAAATGGCTGTTCTAGAAAGTGGCCACAATGAATGCAACAGTGATAGTGAGGAGGAAGCTTCAACTGATGGAAAATCAGTTGTGCTGGACGATATGCTAAAAAATATGGACAGTGTTATTAAGGTTTGGAAGAAAGAAACATCATAAGCGAGCATGATTTGCTGTTGCTTTACGAAGTAAAAGAAAAAATTTGTAACCATAAAATGAAATCTATGAAACAACTTTCAATTTTAGACATGTCTAAAAAAATAAGTTATGTCAATAATTAATTTTGTATTCATTAAATATTTTTATTTGAATCTACTATTTTTTGTCTTTGTATCATTTTTAATTGTCTCTTTATGTTTTTGTTATTTAAAACGTGTTTTTATATGGAGATGTTGGAATTGATGTCAACATGTCGATCAGTATAAGTCTCGATTGGTTGCGCGTATGCAAACGTCAGAGGTGTTACCAAGGCAACCATTTGCCGTTGCCACTCCCAGGTCTGTTCTGTAGATGTCTGCACATGTGCGCTTACTTGTGATGTAACTTACCTACACAGTGACATCAGAACTTTGACATTTCTATTAGTTTAAGTAAGATATCTAAAATCCGGAAATTTCCGAAATCCGGACCTTCCAAACCCTCGAGCAGTCCGGATTTTTGAGGTTTTACTGTATTATTTTAATCTCTGTATATTTTGAAAAACTCAAACAACAAAACATTTAGTTGCAGGTCACTTTCAAGATGGACCTGATTAATATTAATTTTAGTTTCAAAGAAATTTTAAACAGTATGGTAAAATAATTATGAAACTTTTTTAACACATTCTGTGTACTTCAATAAAGTGTGCTAGGACTGTTGACTAGTAAGTCAGTCAGCCATTTGCAAAAGAAAAAGACCATTTATTTGTGTGTGAATTTGAAAAGTTGAAAAAATTCGTAAAAATAATCCTTTGAAATTTAAATGATATTTCTCTTTTTGAATAAGTTTGAGTACATGGCTCTTGTAAATACAGTGAAAGCTTAACTAACCGGTATGCTCGGGAAACGCCAATTTCTGGATATCTGAAAAGTCCGGATAGTTGAGTCTGACGGTAAAAATGGGGGGGGTAGATTGCGGACTTTTTTTTTTACAGATTCTGTCCCTTTACCTTTTTTTTCAGTTGTCGATTTTGTTTTTAGGTCTCGTTTTTTTTCAGCGAAGGCAGGACACTGCTGTTAAAAAAAAAACAAGTCTGTCGTCATTTGTGCACAACCCTATTGCTTTTTTTTCTTCTCAAATGCAGTGTTACATTCCAGAAATAAATTGTCCGCGTGAGTGAAACGGCGTGGGCTAAATTTTTGACCGCAGATGTAAATTTTTCAGAAAAACTCATTTTCTAATTTTTCCGGTTAGTTGAGCTTTCCGGATACTTGAATGCTGGATAATCGAGAATTTATTGTAAAATGAAAGCACAAAATTAAATTACCTTGAAATAATGCAAAAGAAAACGATGCCGTTAGGCAGTTGTCTATTTGATAATCCCCGTTGGTGTGGCGTGGAAGTTTGGAGAGGGGGGTGCCAGCTCAGGTGTCGTCCTCGTCATCTGACCGAGGTTCAAAATTACGAGGTCCGTCCCAAAATAGCCCTCGTGTTGCTTCAAAACGGGACGTTAATATAACTAAACAAACTAAACTAAAACTATTTGATAATTAGGCCCTGAAAACATGGCCAAGATTTGTATTGTAAGCAACTACCTAAAATTGCACCATTTTGTTGCAGAAAATTATAACTTTTTAGAATTATGATGAATATTAAGTTCCCAGAGGTAATTTAATTTATGCTAATTTAAATATGTGTGGCAGCAAATTTTAGAAACTATTGATCCAATGTGGAGTTGTAGTGCAAGTTCTGTATAACTTCCATATTCACTAAAACTACAGTTTTGAATTTTTTTTCCCCCTTTAGCTGGCCAAGTATGGCTTCTGCACTGGTCATGAGCCAGATTCGTGCGAGTTCAGTTCCTTGGGGGGCTGGGTGGCCACCCGAGCCTCTGGAATGAAAAAGAACATCTATGGAAATATTGAAGACATGGTTGTCCACATAAGGATGGTTACTCCCCAGGGAGAAATACAAAAGAATTGCCAAGTAAGAATTATTCTTGCCAAATACATGTGTGTTTTTATGTTAAAGCCAGATTATTAGATGCACCATACATTTTAAATATATTTATTAATGAAACATCCTTTTTAACTTTTAAAGGTCCGATGTTTTTAAGAATTGATTTAAAGATGTTTTTTGACTTTCATTTCTTGAATAAAACATGGGAAAAATACTTTTAAGAAATCCTATTTTGTTTTAAGTATGGTTTATGGCTAAAAAACAGGTTTATTTCAGAAAAAAATTTCCTTGATAAAATTCCATAATGTAAAATATGGATGAATTTTAATAACTAATAAAATGGATAGGGAATTTCCTTCAACTTTATTGAATAAAATGTGGTATTCTCAAGCAATACAAACAAAGCAAAAAAGATGCAGCCTTGAGTGAAAAACATCAATTCATTTTTTTTTTTTTGGTTGCAATCGATATGTTGTAAATTGATTTAATAACATTTTCTCAATATGTATCCTATTGGCAATAACAGGCATTAGAGCTTCAATCTTATTCTCAAGATTTTAGAAGACAAAATTGGATATGTTGCTTAAAAGCAACACTGGGCTTTTCAAGGGTTAATGCTTTTTGTTTCTGCAATGGTACCCAAATATTTCACTATGAAATCACTACTGTAAGTAATAAAAAGCTTTTAATGTTAAACTGATTTTTTTTATTGTTTGTATATACAAATTTAATAATAAGTATTTATTTTTTAATATTTAGTCGGGCCATCTTTCACTGAGATTAGGACCTTGATTCTTCTTGGCATGTGGTTTATACATGATCGTATGGTCTTTTTTTATCATCGTATAATGATTCCGTATCAGAAATGATATTTGTGTCTCGTGTTTAGTCTAAAAAATTTCAAATCTTATTCAGTGACTAGGCTGTGAAAAAAAAAAAGCTCTTTATTTAAAACATTCTAGTCAACTTGACTATAAGTTAAATCAAAATCATTTAACAGTTCAATAATCATCCTTAAGCATTTGCAGCATCTAACTTACTCTTAATCCCAATCCTAATAAATTTAGACTTATGCCTAATAAAACGCATAACGTATAGTAAAGGTATGGGGAATCCTAAGAAAACTAGTCAGTCAGTTAGCCTGTAAAAGCGAAGGGGAGAAGCAATTCCTGAGATGTATTTCTTGTATTTATAGCGATACCTCGTTAACTTAAACCCGGAAGTGAATCAATGCTGCTGCCAACACTTAGTGGTTAGAGTCAGTGAGAATCCTCTTAAAAATATCTGGGTTCGAAAAAATTCGGACCTCCATTTAAGATCAAGTTTCCTAACAAGAAATACACCTGTAAAATGTCTCAGACTTTTGCACTCTTTCATGCATGTTCAAGGTCATGTGACCGGTGGGTGTTGCCACAATATCCTGTTAACGCTTCGCAGCATGCCAACATAAATAGGCCAATCTAAATAAAGATACGTATTTGTGTTATATACACTACCTTTCAGTAACGATGCATTGCAAGAAAAAAATAGAGTGTGACTTGGGACTGTAATATAATATTTCTTTAGTCATTAATTTATAAAAACACATTAGATTTATTATTTGTTTTTCAAACAATGATAGATAGTTTATAAAACTTAATTATTCCTTTAGAGATTATGTTTTGCATTCCATTTAGCTTTTGATTTAATTAAATTAAGCACAAAAGAATAGTGGCAGTAGCTAAGGCTCCCCCTTTGTCTACATTTTTTATCAATTAAAAAAAAAAACTCTGAAGAAGAAACTCCATACCCATTCATCTCGGTTTCATCAAAATTAAATTTTATTCACAGAATCGGTGTAGGTTGATTCATGCCAGAAGGAGATGTCAATTGATGTAATGGGTGTTGTGGAGTTTTATCGGTTCTTATTTCAAACTCCAAAAAGTACAGCAGATAACCATCAAAAATTTTTCATTTTTTTTTTTTTTTTTGGAAGGGATCCATCTATTAAGAGTTTAGTTGCCTTGATTTTCCAAAATATCAGATGATCGTCTTTTCTCGATACTTCGGTCAGATTCCTGGGTCTTCCTCGTGCCGTGAAAATATCTAGGGCTGGTCATCTAGGGTGTTTGTCCTCTCAAGAGGGTCCTTTGGTCCGTTTTTATGCCTGCATGCTCTGTAGATAGGTCACCAGAACTTTCAGTTATGCTTCCAAATTGATCCTGGAAGTTCAGGCAGTCCCGTGAAAAAGAATCGTCTGCGAAGAGTTCCAGGAAGGTTCTAAAACATTTTTCAACTCTTCTCTTACCGTGTCAGTTAATATTTCTCCGTTCGTATTGCTTCAAGGTATTTTTAATTAAAGATTTTTTTAATTAATCACCTACTTACATGCACATAAATCATACCACCGACAACACATACAATTAAATTATCGTATTGTAACGAAATTGTCTTGTGGGTGTATGTGAATGCAATCCAATAAGCAGGATTAAAAAAATAAAGCTCTTTATTTTCCAAATATTCCAAGCTAAGAAACGTAGCACAAGTATTAACACAGCACTCGTAAAAATTCACAACAGAGACTACCATTAAATCTCAACACAACGCTCGAAGGTTTCTTGTTAACTCACCAGCTTGCTTGCTGATCAAATTCCAACTGACTCTTCTTGGCTTGAGAGCTTGCTTTTATACTTTTCAACAGGAAGTGACTTCATTACATAGGAAGTGATGTAATCTCTGGAAAGTTCATGAAGCCAGTAGAAATAGGTGGAAAGTTTGAGGTCCTTCTAGAATATTCCTTTTGTCACCAAATTTATCGCCAATTCACCAAGTTTGTCGCCAAGATTAGCATCTCGGGGAAACGACTTTATAGCTTTGTAACAATATGAATACATGCAGTTGTATTCAATACAGCATTTTATTATATTAGTATTTCCCTTGAAAGGAAATTAGAATGGTGGTTTCTGATATACATACTGTCTGAAGAGTTTTACTTGTCAGAATTCAATGCTTATTTCCTCCTCTGTCTCTTTAAAGTAATTCCTCCCTACTCTACAAGCTGCTATTGGCTGTTACTATGCATGCTTTAAATCGAGACAATATCTTATTCTCTGATAATTATTTCCTTCACTGCTGTGTAAACAGAGGGGGGGGGAACAATCTTTTCTCGTGCCTTTAATTATCTTTCGTAACCTTTATTGTGTCTCTGCGTTTTGTTGTAAATAAGTGCTTTCATTATTAAACTAATCTGCATTTTTTTTACTAACATGTTATTACTGAAGAATATATCATCATTTTGAATTGTTACATGAAACGATTTTTCTCTATTGTCCCTTTTGTTTGGAAAATAAACACAAATATACAAATTTTGATTTTGAAAATGGAATATTTTTACCTTTTGATACTTTTCTGAAGAGAAAAAAAAATTATCTATGGAACTCTCCAGAAACTTGGGATGAGCTGTTTTAATTCTTGCTTGGAATACAGGGATGTTGATAGTTTAGATACTGGAACTTCAGGTATTTTGCTACTTGAAGGATTAAGAAAAGGTCTTTCTTTGTCTTGTAACGTCCCAGCTGATGGCTGCTGTTTATGGCTGAGCAAGTTGGAGACAAATGCAGACAAATTGTTGTCTTTCAGAACTTTATTCACAGCTCAATCACATTTACACAAATTTGCAATATTCATTTCCTTGTTTAAAATGGATATTGTGACAAAATCAACTTGTGGGTGTATGTGAATGCAGTCCAATAAGCAAGATTTAAAAAATAAAGCTCTTTATTTTACAAATATTCCAAGCAAAGAAACGTAGCACAAGTATTAACACAGCACTAGTAAAAATTCACAACAGAGATGACCATTAAATCTCAACACAGCGCTCAAAGGCTTCTTGTTAGCTCACCAGCTTGCTTGCTGATCAAAATCCAACCGACTCTTCTTGGCTTGAGAGCTTGCTTTTATACTTTTTCAACAGGAAGTGATGTATTCTCCAGAAAGTTCATGAAGCCAGTGGAAATAGGTTGAAAGTTCGAGGTCCTTCTAGAAAGTGCCTTTTGACGCCAAGATTAGGATATCAGGGAAACGACTTTAAACAATATACAGTAAAGCACCGTTTATACGTTTTTCAAGGGATTAAGAAAAAAAAAAGCATATACATGAAATTTGCAAAAGTACGATCAATTTTGTAATAATCAACAATGAAAAGTCAGAGGTAAATTAAAATATTACATGAAATTGAAATACATGAGGTATGCAATACAAAACTTTTTATTCCGGATTTAACGTACAACTAGTACTACTATTCATATTCATTCAGCCTTTACAAAATGTATTTTGTTATTTTAAGTTGTAGTGCTTTTTTGGAATGCACTGAAAAAAGTTCATTGTGCACAGTTAAAAGTGCCATCTTAACTTTATCATTTAAATCACTGCTAATGACGTATTCTTGCATACTGTTAAAAGCCGCCAAAGCTTGTTGAAAACTTGGCAGATGCTTTTCAGTGCAATTATCCTCTTCGTCACTGCTGGTTTCCTCATTTGCGATCATTTCATCGATTGTTAGAAGAGAACATGTTGCAAGTTCTGAATCACATTGCACAAATTCTTCAAATGCAGTAACAACCCTTAAATTTGACCAGTTTTCTGGTGGAACAAAATGATCAGATTCAGCGTTTTCAATACAATTGATATCCACTGGAGTTAAAAATCCGCCAAAGGCGAAGCAGTTTATCATTTTCTGTAAAACATTTTGCCAAGCCGCCATCATGAAATTCATAGCTTGAAAGACTTCAATTTTCATAGTTTTGGAGTCTCCGTGGTCTAAACTGGCAATAACTGTTTTCAACAAAATTTTCGATAATATTGTTTCAGGGATTTTATTACTCCTAAATCCAGTGACTGCAATTTGCAGGGTAGAACTTGGCAGTTATGTTTTTTTAGAAATTCCGTATCGAGTGGATGAGCTGGACACTTTTCAATGAATAAAATGATTCGCCGTTTCTGTTTTCGCATTTTATCCTCCAATCTTTTTAACCAATCAGTAAAGAAACATGGTCATCCATGATTTTTTTATTGTTTAGGTACTTTATTGGTAATAATTTCAAATTTTTGAAGCAGCGGTGCTTTTTTGATTTGTCAATAATCAAAGGAGGTAATTTTTCAGATCCATCTGCATTGGCACACAATAACACTGTCAATCGCACTTTACTCTTTTTTCCACCATGACACGTATCTGATTTGATAGCAAGAGTTTTAGATGGCAGAAGATTATAAAACAAGCCTGTTTCGTCTGCATTGAAAATGTCTTTGTTCATATCCTTTTATCAGATATGGCAATTGGTTTTGAATCCAATCATACACTGTTGAGCAATCAACATCTCCAGACTCTCCACTTACAGTTTTGCCTGTCATGCCGTGTCTTAATTTAAATTTGTGAAGTCATCCTGAGGAAAATGATGCATCGCATTCCGCATTCAGCTTCTACGAAATTTCTTGTGCTTTCTTCATAAGCAAGGGCCACTGATGGGAATTTTTACACTACGACACTGATTAAACCCTTATCTGTAAAAAGTGGGATGTTCACATTCCTCAGGGGTGCGGCTTTTGTTCAACTGGGCAGGTTTTGGTCAAGGTCACGTGCCTTTTCTACGACTGGACAAGTAGGAGTCTGAGGTTGAAATGCGCATTTTCTCTCTTCAGTTCTTGGGGGGGAAAATGTATAAATGAAATTTGCGATTTCAGGGAAATGTATAAATGAAATTCTGCTCTATTTATCTTCTATGGTTCTCTTGCTATACACGAAGGCTAATTTTCCTCTCTCATTGTCATATCTTGGATACCTTGGTGCCGCTATCTCTCCACGCTTTGTTTAGGCCCTGCATCTGCAGACCCCAGCTGGTTTCCCGCCATGTCGAGCATCGCGTTTCTTGACACGTCGGTTCCCGTCATACATCGTTACCTCTGTTGAAACCTGAAAGTGGTTAATGTCTGCTAGGCAATAATGTTACAGTCTGCATCAAAATGTCTTGATGATTTCGAACAGTAGTTGCTAGAGGTGCAAATTATAAATTCAGCAATTTCCAGAACTTGATCCCCTCCTCCAAAAAAATTAATTAAAGTAAACGTAGCTAGTATATGTTTATTATTGCTTAGAGACCAAAATGATTAGATATTTGGTGAAATGGTACTGTGAAACGTAAATTAATTTTTAATATTTTTAATTGAACTTTATATTTCACTAATGAAATTGTGTGAAAAAAATTATGTAAAAGTTTTCAGTATTTATCAGATTGGGTTGCAGTCACTCTTGTTTTTATTTAAAAAATGCATTAAAAAATCATTATAATTTAGCTTGTATTTGATATTGTCTGAATTCAGTGAACAAAGTGTTTTTGGTTTTGCTTATTTTAGGTACCGAGAATATCTAGTGGACCTGACATTCACCAATTTATTCTTGGTTCTGAAGGTAATGATTGCATTCAACAAAAACATAGATAAATAATTATGAATAAATAATATGGAATTGTTCTTCCTGGATTGCATTTGTGACTGCTGCACGATCATTTTTTTCAGGAACCCTCGGAGTCGTAACAGAAGTGATAATAAGAATCCGGCCCGTTCCCCAATGTAGTAAATACGGATCCATCGTCTTCCCGGCATTCGAACCCGGGGTGGAGTGCCTCAGAGAAGTTGTGCGACAGGTAACTTTCATTTGTCGTTGGTTTGCTAAATTGTGTCTTTCTTCATAATTGTGGTTATCTTCAATGTTTGATTTATTTTTCAGCAATTGAAACCTGCTTCCATGCGACTGATGGATAATCTCCAATTCACATTTGGTATGATAGCCTCTTTGCTCTGTATTTTTGTTCTTAACCTTTATATTAACTCGTTAATGCCTAACGGGGTGGCACCAGTGAGGGGCGGGATAGCCTCTTTGCTTTGTATTTTTGTTCTTAACCTTTATATTAACTCGTTAATGCCTAATGGGGTGGCACCAGTGAGGGGCGGGATAGCCTTTTTGCTTTGTATTTTTGTTCTTAACCTTTATATTAACCCATTAATGCCTAACAGGGGTGGCACCAGTGGGGGGGGCAGAGTCCCTGTCGAGGAATATTTTTGTGTGGGTTACTCACCTAGTTAATAAATAAAGATCTGGTGAAAATTTGAGACCAATTTCTTTACATTTGTCCCCTCATACAGCAGATAGTGCCCCCCCTTGGGAAACTCTAACGCCACTCCTGATACCTAAATTAATTTAAAGCATAGATTTCAATACGCTTCTATTAAATTATGCTTAAAACATCAAAATTCAGATAACTGTAAAATAAAATTTAATTCCAAAAAAATAATTTTTTTTTCATTTTTCTTTTTTAAAAGCTTTTTTAGAAAAAGAATTTAAAAAATCATTTTTAAAAACTTTTTTTACATAAATATCAAAAAATAAAAATCACTAATTCCTTGAATTACTTCAAAAACAAAACAAAGAAAAATTTTAAATATATATACAGTCGAACGTCGCAAATCCGGAATCGTCGGGACTTCGACAATTCCGGATTTGGGATAATTCTGGATCTTAGGTCATTTCAATATTAAGAAGTGAATTTAACATCATAAAACACAATTCAATTTAAATTTTTTAAACTTATTTATTACTTGTTTTCTTTGATTTATAAACATAATTAATATTATTTCTTATTAATTTTAACATTTTTACAAAACATTTAATTTAAAGTGAGTTGCTTCATTAGTTTCGGTTTTTGATTAAGTAACTTCTCTTTTATGCATTGCCATTATGTCCGACTCCGAAATAAAGTCCCTTTGCTCGAGTCCTTTTATTGCGGTGATCAACACTTCCACTAAACTGTCATTTGGTATTTTATCTTCCACTTGTGTTTCTCCTTCGCTCTCCTCGCTATCGGATACTGAAGTTTGGGAGTTCATCAACACCATACTGCATATTTCGGCATTGGTGAGCTGACACTCTGTCGGGGCTTTATCGTCTCAATGCAGTACTTCAAAGGCGTCATCTTGGCAATTTCTTGTTCTATTGACTTGATGTACTCAAGTAGTTCAAAAATTTCAGCTTTTCTTTTGAGATCCTAACATTAGGATTCTATTACCCCCCCCCCCCCCCCTGCTGCACCTTGTCGCACATCATTGTACATGTGGTTAAATCCTTCCTCTCAGATGGTTACGACCGGTTCCTGCTGACTCTGGGCGCCAATTTGGTAGATAAAAGTTAGGATATATATATATATATATATTTGGTGGGGGGAGTTACGGAATGAAAAAGGTCCAGATTTTGGATCATTCCGGATTTGCGACGTTTGACTGTATATTAAAATGACGACATTTTGATTTCAATATCTGTTGAAAATATTTTTTTGCAGTTTAGGAGTACCTGTATTGCAGTTTACGACAAAGGAAAAAAGTAACAATGGAATGCATTTGGTTTAGCCGTGGAAATATAATGCAACTGTCTTATAAGTAGGATACTGGGCTATTAATTAACAAACCGTTATTATTAACATGTTAAGGCTAAGTGAAATCCAAGATATTATCTAGTGACTTCAATTTAAGTGATAAAACGAAAAAAGGACTTTTATCACCTTTCCAAGTCATTGGAATGTAAAGCCTGTACCCCTCCCGACTGCTTTTGGTATTACGTGTTCTTGTCTTCTCTCAATAGTAGGTTTCGATTATCAAGTAGGAAAAATAGACAACTGCTTAGGGAGCCCTAAGTTTTATTTATTTATTTACAGTATTTTCAGGTTATTTAATTTTATGCGTTCATTTGATTTGTAAGCGCCATGTGCTCAAACATATTCAATTTAAAATCAAGTATTGCTTAATTTCGGGACATTATTCTTAGGAATTTCTTCGTGTTTTCAAATTTGCTTGCAAATCAGTGTGTTCCTCTTTTTCCTTGTGTTTGAGTATTTAGGCTTTGTTTTGAAAAGTTCTAAATTTGTTTGTTTGTTAAAAGAATCTTTTTTTCTGCTTATAGTCTTTTAACTATTCTACTTACTTTTAGATTTTTAACATTAAGTAAATTTATTTGTCATTTTATGGTTTTGCCATTTATTTCATTAATTTTGCATGAAGCAAAATTCACCTTCTGAAAATGTATGCATTTCTGTTAGTGTCCATCAACCTGTGCATTTACCTGTTACCAGTAATTGATTATTTTAGTAAAATTCAAGGTTGAAAATTATTCTTAGTAAATATTTTAATCAGTTGTTAAGACTTATATGTTTTAAAAAAATGCTTCGTTGAAGATATATTCAAATTTAAGCTATACAAAGTGTTTTTTAATGTTTGGTATGTTTTTGCAGTATGATTTACAGATCGTTAATATCTATAATGGTCGCTTATGAATAGATAGAATATGTGAACAGTGAACTAAAATTTAAAAATTCAGGATCTAGTTAAAATATCATTATATTGTCTGTGGTTGGCATATAATTAAACATGCATCTCAAAATTTTTCAAATCTTATAAAAGTGCACATAAAATTTCTATACCTTTTAGGGTCACAATGACCCAATAAAAATCACCTTCATTAACAAAAGATTGCAGGTTTGAGTCTTGATTCCTTGAAGATCCATTATGTGCAAGCTAATCTATCAGTGACGAATGGACTTGGTGCAACTTTGAAACTTTATTGTTTAAATCAAATGAAACTGCTCTGCTATGTAAGTGAGAAGCTAGCATATTATGTGAGTAGTAGTGGAATTTCAGGGTTAAAAAACATGCATAATGGTTATGGCCAGTTTCTTGTAACTGTCATAATTTTTTTGTGAAAAAGATTAGAAATATTTAAATGCACGTAAGACATTTATCAAAAGGAATGTGTTCATATACGAAAGGCATTTAATATTCCCTCTCTACAGTAGTTCATTCAAAAACATGCAAGGAAGTTTTATGAAAAACTACCAGATATTAATAACCCCTAAATAGCTAAAATTCCTGTTTATGATTATAATAACAAACAAAATCGCAAGAGACTAAGGATGACTCCATCACTCTGAGTTTTCCCCCATACTGATGCATCATGGGTCGATCCAGGCAAAAATTGGGGGCCGTTTTGCGGCCCCTTCACAAAACTCAAATTCATGTAAAATATAGAAACATGACTGTGCTAAAATTGAAGGTTTTACATGATAAAAAATTTTTCACAAAAATAAAAATTTTTCACAAAAATAATTTTTCCCCCACAAAAATGGGTCCCTAAAAAAAAAACTGGATCGACCCCTATGCATGCTCTTTCATTAAACTTTTTTCTGCCTCCAATAATTTATCATAACTTACTTATATCTTAATTAAAAGAAAAAATTAATAAAAAATAAATTAAAAAATAATAACTTTAAAAATTAAAAAAAAACCATAATTAAATACTATTGTATTTATATAGTTAATAACTTTTTATTGCTTTTATATTTTCTTACTTCTCAATATGATTCTCCTCTATATTAGAAGGAATTAACAATGTTTCTTGTTTCTTCATTCCAGGTCATGCCTTAAAACCTGAAGCATCATCTGTGATACAGTCTTTAATTGACCAAGTAAAGAAGTTTTACGTGACCCAGATAAAAGGATACGATGTTCACAAAATGTGCGTCGTCACTCTGTTGATGGAGGGAACGAAGGAGGTCAGTGTCGTATTTAATTTATATATAATTTCAAACTTGCATATATGCCAGCTACAAATAGGGTTTAACCCTTTCCGGCGCACATCATTAAATTTTTTGAAATACAGTGGAGTCTCCCTATAACGAAATTGCTTGGTTCCAATTGAAAAATTTCGTTATACGGAGATTAGAGATTTTTGTAGTTATTTAAGTAAATGTTCTAAACTTTTCAATAGGTGCGATAAGTTCAAATGTATTTAATTATGATTTTCAATTAAAAATGAAGTAATATTTATTATAAATTTGTTACAATTATACTAATTATTATTGTATAAATAAACTGCTCAAAAGTTAAGACAATTCACCAATTTAGAGAATAATATGTACTAGTATGTACTTACGTTTATGTTACTTGAAAAATTCCGTTATTTTACATTGCTTTGCATTTCGTGATGTTAAATTTTCAGAAACATTTTCACATTTTAAGAGTGAGTGGTTCCAAAAACAGGCACGTGTGAGCGAATTGGTTGCACAGAAACTATCAACTTTCTTCAAAAATGACAGAAATCGAAAAGATAAACTTCTGAAAAAATTCGTTATAGGGAGACAACCACTTCGTTATATGGAGAATATTTTGAATGTTATTTAACATTCCGATTAAAAATTTCGTTATAGGGAGAAATTCGTTGTAGAGAGACTTCGTTGTAGGGAGACTCTACTGTATAATGAAAAAACATCATGAATGGGTTTAGTTTATTGTCTAGACATAGAATATACAAAAAAAAAATTAATTGCCTCCTTCCTTGGGGGGGGGAGGGTGTCCCCCCCTCTTGGGACATCCCCCCATATAAGGACCCCTTCGGGAAAAGTAATCTTGAATTTTTCAAAAATAAAGTTTATTCTTGCTCAAAGTCATAAATTAATACTTCAAGGATACTGGATTAAAATTTTCAAGTGAATTTGCTAGGAACGCGAAAAATGTTCCCATATTTGAGTCAAGAAATTCGGGCATTTTAAATGTAAAATTACCCTCAGTGCAAGCATATTTCTTAGTGCTGCCATCTATATTCTCAAATATGAATGATTACCTACCTTTTGCATCAATTTTCGCTGTTTTAAAGTGGAATTTTTTTTTTTAGAAAATTTTAAATTTGGTGTCCTCATTTGTGAGCATCGCGCCTGAAAGAGTTAAGGCTTGAGATGAGCTGATGGGAAAGAAACACTGGATGAAAGTGCAGAATTAAATCCTGAAATTAGAAGGCTTTATAAACACTAAATCCACAACCAAATCGAATCCATAAAATGACAAGTAGATATAGGAACACACAATATTACGAGCGGACTTCACTCACACTCGACTAACTTCCAAACGAAATCCTTATTTTACTGAAATCAAGATTAAGAGAGGCAAAATATAAATAAATCAAATCGACTAAATTTAAAATATAAATCAATAAAAATGTCCATAAACAATAAAAAAAAAACAGTAGAGAAAGGAGAATTATTGCAAATTGTGTTGCTTATCCTGCATGCTTCACAGACTTTGGAGACAGCTTCTTTGTTTTTAATTAAATTTTTAAATCACTCTTGTTTGTTTTGGAGGTTAATGCCATGTCACTGTGATTTATATGATTTTATGACATTTTACCTATTGGAGCATGTTTTATTCAAGACTATTATTAGCATTAAATGTTTTTATGTCAGAGAGTCAGCAGTAATCACGAACTGTATATTTGTTTATTACGTATTTGATGCCCAGCATACATTAGGTGCACATGAACTGCTGTGTCTACATTTCTTACGTACACCAGGGGTGATTGTCGTCTGAATATACCAGGGGTTTTGGGGGCGGGGGTCAAATCTTAAATTCCAGGACATTTCACAAATGTAGATTCATTATCTTCCTTGAATTTCGTTTTGTAATCAGTTGTTAGCAAAGAAAGATATGGACTTGGCTTTGTTTAACATCACATACTTAAAATAAATAAATAATTATACTTTTTGCTTCACTAATAAAATTGGTTGTAAACATGTATAGGTGTATCACATTAGTATTCTGAATTATTTGAAATTTTGAATTTTTTTTTGTGAATTTTCCAGGTTTTTTTTTTTTTTATATATTGGAGTCGTAATTACTCCTGTTGCATATCTAAGAACCAAAATAATTAACTTTGACATTTGTTGTTCAATTACATTTGAACATACTTAGTCACATGACACATTCAGTCTGAAATACACATGAGGAGAAGTGTACGGCATAGTGCTAGATATCTTGTAGAGATATTTTTTATATCCTCATGACATAATATTGATGTTACATATTATAACACTAGCTACCTTCGGCAATCAGCTTGTACACCGGAATATGATTTCAATTGAATCTTGTATTATTTTATATTCATGGTTGTTTTAATAACGTAATTTTAAACTTCAGATTCTTTTATGAATGGTCTCACACCTGATCTGTCCATTTTCTACATAAATGTCCCTAACTGACCATGCCATGTAACATCTTATTGCACATTGCTGGCACCATCTTCACTTTCTTATTTCTTTTGCAAAATATGCATTCGATTTCAACATTAAATGGCACAGCACATTTTATGGCCAGCGGCATGTTAGCTAAATTAGAACATGCTGAAAAAAGAATGAAAACATAACAACCATTCAGCTCACTGGATATATTTCTTCATATACATAATATCTCAGAGAGCTTGGTTACAGATTCCATTAAGGTTTTAATGAAATAAAATATGAAAGCAAAATGTATTAAGATATTACTTCAAATTTCAACAATGAAAGAGAAACTCGCAATTAAATATTTGTTTAAACAATGAAAACGGTTTGAATTGTGTTGCAACAATGAAAAGTCTTGTTGTAAATTATGCCAAAAAATATTTTTCAAATGCTTAAAAGTAGAGAAAAAATTGCACAGCAACTTAATTGATATCATTGTAAAGGTAATTTTTTTGCACTTTCAGATGGTGAGAAAATGATTTTTATGCTGTAATTTGTTCGGAAGTTATTGACGAAAAATGCCTAGATTTTGCTTAATATTTAATTAATTAAATTTTAAAAAAAGGGCTCAGATCTGCACATTCCCACCCTCCAAAGTATGTTTGTGCCAAATTTCGTAGCTCTAAGTTCAACAGTCTGCCCTGTAGAGTGCCGACACACACACACATTCTCCTTTATTATTAGTAGAGGTTATTCCTACCTTTTTAATAAGTAAAATGCTAGTGAAATACTATATTTAAAAATGGATATAATTATCTTTCTGTGTTGATTTTAATATTCTGATTTCTTTCAGGATGTTGAAAATTTAGAAAAGCGAATTTATAATATTGCATCAAAATATGGGTACGTGCTCTGTTTCGAATTTTCATCCTATGTTTCTCAATTTTTGAAAATAATTAGTTCCCAAATTATTTTATCTATTCCAGGTTTAAGGAAGGAAAATGTTAATATATTTAGTATAACAATATATACTTTCACTATTTGATTAAGAAAATAAATAGTTTCTTAATTTCACTTTATTTAAAAAAAAAAAAAATATTTACTATTCTTCACCTAAGATTCAGTTTATAAAGAGGGTTGGTTGCTGTTAGGCATGTGATTATTATATAAACACTTTAAAGAATCAATTATTAAAAAAATTTATTCCAATTTAATTTTTTTAATGAAGTCTTTTTGGAATTTTGATTAGTTATGAAATTATGAAACAACATCAAAACATTTGAATGGATTTATTCATTAAAATTTCATTCTTTTTTAACTGAAAAGAAAATTTGCATACAATTACATCAACTAATGACACATTAATTTAAAGATATTCTATAAGATTAATTTCAATTTTGTAATCCTTAAATATCCCCTTTGCAGTCAATAAACTCATGTGCTTTGAGATAGATGAGTATCTCCGACATTTATGTTTTAAACTGTTGATTTAGTTTTGTACAAAATATAACTAAAAAATTTACCATTGAAATAAGTGGTTCACACAATTTCAATTGGAGTGACTAAAAATAGGCTAAGTTAATTATTGTTGATGGTGACCTTCAGCCATCAACTTAAAAAAAAAAAAATGTTTCTTATATTATAATCTATTCCATATCATAATCTTTAATAAATTTTCATGACAATCTTTATGATTGCACTTTTTATTTTATAATTCTTCTGATTTATTTTTGACAAGTAGATTTACTATAATATTTCCATTCTAGCTTTTAAATTCTTTTTACCTTTTGTATTCATTCTCTTTGATCATAAAGTTTCTTATAATTTACATCAAATGTTT
>BGPR01028194.1:0-20136 GCA_013235015.1 Araneus ventricosus | reverse complement strand
AAGAAGGGCACTACAACTTACATTCAACTTACTAGATTCATGATTTTAAAAACTACAACAAAGAAGGGCACTGCAACTTACCCGTGATAGGATACCCTCTGGGGCCCGGCAGGGACTTCAAGTTTTGCTTCTTCTTTGATAGGATGTGGACGAACATAAAGACGCAAGCAAATGCAACCAACACTCCTCCCAAAATCAGCGTGAGGGGAGACACAGAGATAAAGCTCATCTTCTCCGAGTCTCAGAAAATCTAGGCTGAGAAACAAACAACGTTTATTAGTATATGGTAAAGTGATTTTAAAAGTTTGTTCCTTAAATTAGAACAAGGGCCTCTTAAACTTTTCTTATGAAAATTTGCGCATGAATACGAAAACATAAAGAATGAAGCATTAAATAATAATTAATAAGAGTGCTTTAACCAGAGATATTTATCTATAAAATTAAATTAGATATTTAAAATAAAGACGGCTCTCCCCATCAATCTTGTTTATTATATAAAAAAAAATCTGACTAAAGTTGTCGCATCCATAGTTTTCGTCATGCTCCTTGGGACCCGGATTTATAGACTAAAAAACCCTGATTTGCATTAAATGTTTTATTGAAATGAAATATAATAAAATGTGGTATTTTATAATTAGTTAGACTCAAACATCCGGGTTTTTTTTATTGTATTTGCCACACAGCACCGCTTGATATTGTTTTATTTTATTTCAAAATATATTGTTTGGGAGATTTAAAAAATATAACAATGACATCTGATGAAGTCTAAATCTCTGACATGCTTGTAACGAAAAAATTTTTTAAAAAAATTGTACTTTCTTTAAAACAGAAAATATTAAATTAGAGAAAACCGTATGCACAATTGAACTAATCCATAATTTATTTAATTAATTTTCAATTAGTTAAATAAATTTCTACTGAATACCTTTTTATTTGGGTATTAAAGACCACCAAAAATTTAAAAAAATATTTAAGATTTCTTTTATAATAATTCATTACACATAATAAAAATATTCAGAAGAAATAAAAAGTGACTTTTTTACCTGTATTATGAATATAACAAGTAATCGCAATGAAATAAACGATGTTAACTCGTACAAAAACAACAGTGAGCGGAACGCAACTGAAACAGTAAATATTCTCGAACACAAGACGCAGAAGTTCCTCACCAAGCAAAGAATCACCGTGTAATGATTCTTAGATGCAACCGAACTCAATAAAGTGGCGTTATATCTATGATGTCCCAATTTAAAGCAATAAATTCTCCGATGTGGTCTAACAACTTCCAGAAAGGAGGGCATTTAAGTTCGGGGAATTCAGTTACAGAACTTGGAACAAGAATAATAATCGAAATTATTTTTTTAAAGTATTGTTATGCTTTATTTGGTAACTTGTAAAGTATCTAAATGATAAAAATATGCCATATCAGGTAAGTGCCAGAAGTCAAGACTTTATTTATAAATATGTTTCTAAAATATAGTGTAAAGTATAAAACAATTGCAATCCATTTAATTGGTATGACGTCACAGCAATATGACATGCGTAAGTGTGTACGTCATTAGCTAACTGCTTGTTGTCTTACTTTGTGTCGTGACGTCACGTCCTTTTCGCGCTTGCAAGATGTGCTATGTTTACTAAAATCAAAGCCAACTCGTTTGAGAAAATTTTATCGTTATCTAAACACAACGCTGAAATTATGGCCGAACGTCCCACGAAACTGGCATTCAATGAATAACTGGATGTTTAATCTTTTCCTTAATTTTATGTGTAGCTTCATAATGCATTTGATTTTATTAGAAACAAATTTAAAGAACCAAAGAATTAATTATAACGAAATTAAGTCAAAATTACTAATTTAGAATTACGATTTAGCTACATTTTTGTATAATGAAATGAATATATAATAATTTTATAATTTTTTTATAAATTAAGATAACATACAAAGTTCGAACTGTTACTGTTATCTATTCGAACATAAGCGCTCAAATTGTTCGATTAGTTATTCATTCCTTTAAAAAACCTTCCATCTTCCTCGCGGACTGCTTTACCCCGTTACATCAGTTTTTTCCTTGAACTTAAACTTCTTGTGGAGAAGCCTGTTAGAAGAAGAATACGAATTGGTCTTTCGCACTAACGTAATTTGATGTTTTCATCGTTGTCTTTAAACTTACACTCCGATTTTTTTTTATTTTTCTTCTATGTCGCATGTTTTTCCGGCATTTGTAATAATTTAACCGAAACTGTAAATAATGATAAAAATAAAGATGCTATTTAAAAATGAAGCGGTAACTAATTATTTTTGACACAACGAGCTACTGAGATCAGCAAGAATTTTTTTTTTATTGAAACGTTTTCAAATTAATATTTTGATATGTTAAGTTTATCATTTGTTTTCATTTTTGCATTTTGTTACTTTTTACGACTAGGAAACAAATAAAACATCTTAATTTAAAAACATGTTTATTAAAAAATGTATTTTATGCTAGATACTTCTGAAGAAAAAAATACCATGGCTGTCCACTCAGTATATGAATATGTTATATATGTAATAAGTATTTTGTTTCAACACAGATAGAAAATTTATAAATTGCTTTTAAGAATTCTAATATTTTTTTGTTTAAGAAATCAGAATTACGGTTCACATTCATATAATTTTCACCTTACACATTTATTGAATTTTTAATACATTTTTATTATTACATCGCTTAAAATGTATTAAGTATAATATCATTTTAAAGTGCGAATACTTTTACAATAAGTTTTATAATATGTAAACAGATTATAAATTAAAATTGCTATGAAATATAGATTTATTTCAGAATAATAAAAGGGTTTCTTTTGATCAATTCGGAACTAAATTTACAATAAATTTAATCTGAAATTGACGAAAAGAATTTTTTTTCGCATAATCAACGAGTTACTTTTGCAAAAAAAACCTGTAATGATGTTCAGATAGATGTTTACGAAACATCTGCTTGTTTTTATAACAAACTTCACATTTCTTTGAAGAAATTTAAACAAATAATAAATATGCTTAGATTTTTATAAGCTTATATTTTCGTAATTCAATTGTTAACATTAGAGAAATTTCAATAAAAAATAACACCTTCTTATTAAAGTATTTGAATTGTAAAATCTTATTTTTAAATAAGAAATTTACTATGCTTAAGCTAATACTTAGACAGGTTTCTCAAAATTTATTATTACGATATAAACTGTACCATTCATTTTAGAATTTGTGCATTAAAACATTTTCATTCGACATTATCTGTACAAAGAAACTAACACTTCTGTTAAAGGAAGAAAATAACAAATGCGATAATACTTTACAAAGCATACATTTCTTTCACTTAAAAATATTTAATAAAACTTACACCAAAATGCTTAAAATAATGCAGCAATAAAAGCTATTTTAAAGATACTATATTTAAAAGGACGATTGTAATATCAAGCCTTCATATTATTAAGCAAAATTTGCTATCCCTTAAAATACAGAACTACTATTTCTTGACCATAAAATTCTTAAAAATTTAAGGCTCTGTGGATGAGAATGGTTAGATTCGTTTCCCTTTTAAAACTTGATTTCAAATATATTTTTATGAAGACTTTCTTTTAAAAATGCCTATTTCTGAATTAAAGTTATTTTAAAATGATCATGATTCCTTAAAAGCAAAATATGAGGGTTAAATAGCATAATAATAGTTTCTTAATATGGATATGCTTTAAATTTCGTATTCCGCAACTGAAAAGCCCAGAATATCATACCTTTATCCCAAGAGTATAGAAACACGCTGGACAGCAGAGTTTTTTCCACCTCAAGCTGTGCTCCCCTAAGGCTTCTGAAGCTCACCTTCTCCAACCTGTCTGCTTCTCTCAGCCTTATATACCGGATAACCGCATCTCTGATTGGAGGATCGGAAAATCCTTCGTAAAAAAAGCCCGGTTGTCAATCAAGTGCTTTTCTCTCTCTTCATTGGTAGAAGGGGTGGGCTTTCAATTACTGCTTTTATTTTGATTGCTGCAGCTTGAAATAGAGGAGTGACAAGACAAGGAAAGGTGAAATACAGGTTTTCTTTTTTTTCCCTGCATTTTATGATCCCCCCCTCCCACCCTAAAGATCACATAGAAAGATCTTTCTTTTTTGTTATCGGGCTAATGGGTTTTCGGACATTTTTTAGGTATTTTATGAGACCCATCCAAGTATTCGTATTCCGTGCCTTGGATTATAAGATTTTGGTAGGTGTAATCATTTTGGAAGAAGCTATACTGGGAAAGGAAAAAAATGAGATGAATGTTGGAATTGACAAATATCTAGAGGTTTACGTGATGAGCACATGAAGTTTTCTTTTATATTGGAAAAAAAATTACCGAGGCGATTTTTTTCCACATTTAGTGATGGAATAAGCTTTAAAAAAGAAATCAGAAATGGGATTTCCCTTTGTACTTCGTTTTTCTGTTTGGTTGCAATAGCTTTCACAAGCATCTGAGCGTGTTTTTGCAAAAATTATGGATTTAATAAAATAGGCAATTTTTTCGAACCTTTGTTATTTTAAACTATATTATTTAATGCATTTAAGATAGAAATTTATTTATAATTTGGAAATGAAAAGTTAAAATAAAATTTTTCAAAAAAAATTGAACTTTATAATTAAAAATATTAAAATAAATCGATGATTCTCAACATTTGGAGTTCACAAATACATTGAAAAAAATCATCTAATTATAAAGCTAAAATAAATAAAGATACATTATGCTAAAACAAAAATTAAATGCCAACCCTAAAAATAGGTAAATACTTTTAACATGAAAGATATTTTGATAGCTGTCTGCATTTCACTATTTTTTATTCTTCAACAAAAGTGGAGTATATCTATAAGTAGTAGAGAAATGCAGGAAAAATAATTTTTAAAATTTAAATTTGAACTTAATTTCTAATCACAATTAATTGAAAAATATTTATTGCTCATCTAAAATCAATTTCCAAAAAAAGCTTTCCAACTTCGAATCAAAATTTTATTAAGCAATTATTAAATTATTTCAAATTAATTGAAAAAACACAAAAATATGGAAGTAATGCAGATACGAATCACTTTGGAAGTAGGGTTAATTATTTTAAATTCTGAAATTCACTAGAATATTTCAGAATTCAGAAAAAATCATTGGACATGAAGAAGAAAGAATGAAAATCTCTGTCTCAAACGGTAGGATTGTCAAGATATGAAACATATTATAGTTACCTATATTTTCCTTTAGTTATCTAAACACTATGATCCCTTTAAAACTTTTTAACTAGTGAAAAATGCTTCCGTTCACATTCGGAAGCACAGTGTAAATGACAAAATTTATCATTTAACTCTTTTCATTTGCCCTTCGATAACAATTTAAGTGTCGTAATTTTCAGTCTGTCATATAGCTTAGGACAGCGCATTTATGTATTTCATTTTCTGAATGCCACCTCTCCCTTTTCATCGGTTTCAACCAACAAAAGAGCTCTTGCTGTTTCAGAAGCCTATTGTTCAGAACGATGTGGTATCAATTTGTATTCTTTGCTAGCTGTTATGCCCGGCGTTGCTCGGGATTAAAATACTTTTATGTCTAATATTTTTAATGAAAAAACTATTTTTGTATAGAAAATTATAATGCATAAAATATCCTTTTGGGTCTGAAACGTTTTTACTTCAAATTTCGTTCATACATAGTGAAGTATAAGAAGGATTTTGACGAATGTTTTGGGACAATTAATTAAATAGTTAAATTTTTATTAATGAAAAGCGTCAAAATAAACCAGATCAGTAGTTGTTCCCGATATAAATTATGAATTGTCTGAGTTTAAGCTTTTCTTTAGTATTCTTCCAGAATTTTCTTTATATGTTCTAGCAACAGCTCTTCAAAATTTTTAATTTTAAACACAATTTAATTTGTTAAAATTATTGAAATGAGAGCAACAGTTTGAATGCAAATTAAATTTGTATCACTGAAAAGCTATTTTTTTAACTTTAATATAATATAAAAATAGTTATTGTTACATCTTGCTTAATTTTTAATTAACTGAAGTTTTAGCTAACTTTTGGGTCTTTAAAAGCTGGCATTTATCTTTCACTTCTTGTATAACATATTTACAGAAATAAAAAGAAATTAGTTCCAAGTCTCACCGTTGCCTAGCAACGAAGTATCAATAAAAATGCTTTATTTCAAAATCGTTTGCAAAAAATCAATTTCTTTAAAAAAAATTAAAAATTCATAAAATTTAAAGGAAACACTGCATGGAAATAAAATTGGTATCATTGAAAAGGAAAACATTTAAAGTTTAAGATGGTATAAAAATATTTTTTGTCGGACAATTTGCTCCGAAGTTAAGACGGAAAAACGATTTCGGTTAATTTCTAATTAACTGACTGTTTAATTAACTTTTGGACTTAAAAAGTTCGTAAGTGTCTTACCCTTGCCTTAAATAATAAGTGTGCAAAATTTGGTTGAAAACAGTCCATTAGTTTAGGATGATATGTGGAACATAGCCGCATACCCACATACATAGCCACAATGACTTTTATTTATATTAAGATTGTTTAATTCCTGTGCGTATAAATTCAAAGAAACTCTGGTTTCCTTATTTCTGTGAAATAGAATTTTTGGAAATGATTAAAAATTAGATTTGGAGAAAAAAAAACAACTCGTAAAAATAACTTTGCTTCATCGAAAAGAATTTAATTGTGAATATAAATTTAACAGGACAAATCTTAAGGATGTTCATGATAATAATCACAAATTTCATGCCTGAAACATAATTAAGTTCAATAGTTTTATGCATCAGATACATTGAAAACAGGTATTTTGATAATTGAAGTAACGAAATCACAATGATTTCTATACTATAATAAAGTTTATTTCATTTAGTTATTTCTATTTTTATAAAGAAACGAAAGCTGTTTTCATTGTTGATATTTTGTAATTTAATATAATTCTAATCGTGACATCTTTTACCAAGATTAATCAATCTATTCGTTTATTTTTCCGCTTCTAGTTTGAAAAATTATTAAATAAGCTCTAAAGTTCATGCAATCGAAGAACAATAATCAAACATCCGTTATTTTCTGTTCGATTTTCTTCATCAGATTCACAACTGGGATTTTCAGAAGAGCTATATTTACTAAAACAGTATTTACATAAAATAATAATAAAAAAAATTACAAAAGTTCAACGTGCATCATGCACCATTTTCATTCTCTCTCAGACAAAAAAAGAAAATAATAATTCTAAATTCATATTTTTAATTCACGAGAACTCACTCTGCCCCACCGGGAAAGTACACACAAATTATTTCGGATTAAATAAGTGTGGGTTTCTATTTTTTGCCAAACGTCTGTTTAGCAATTTCCGATGCTATGCAAGCTTGGAGACGTTGCACTTCGCATATCTACTTTACTTATATGTCTTTGCAAAATTTTTCGTTTCTTCTTCTGCTCACATTTCTAATTATAAGCACAATGCAATGAGCACAAACATCATATTAATTTATTCATCATATAAATTATTTCATAAGTTTATGCTAACATCAGCAGAAACAAACTTAAAATTATCGAAATACCACTTCATAAATATTGAGTGATTATATACGAGAAAGAGAAGGCAGAAATTTAGACTCGATGCATGTCTCAATTAACTGCAGGGTCTCCTCGACTTACGACGGGGTTCGGTTCCGATTAACAGACCCCTCAAACTGGTCGTAAGTTTGATTTATATTTTTCGACACTATTTTCATTCAAAAGGGTTATAAAAACTGTTCATAAAACACAAAAATTCAATCTATATAGGTATAATTATTGTTCGTAATATGAAAAATACATATCATGCATTCTGTTGTACATATTGTAAGCTAAAATAAAACCTTTAATGAGATTATTTTGATTTTGAAATTTATTTTTTGTGGTCGTTCGCGTGATTGATATTAAAACATCGAGTGATTCCACCCCACCTGTTATATTATCCCCTTTACTTTCTAATACATAAACATCAACTGATTAATTAATAGACGCTGCTCGTTTTATTTCTTGCTGTAATTGAATTTTCTTCGAAAGCTGTGTTGAAAGAAAACTGCTAAAGGTAGTAGAATTCCCAAGAGCCCTTTTTGTGTCAGTGATGTCCGCCTTTCTTTCAGTGCAGTTTATTTCTTCTCTTTTTTCATACCATTTTGAAATTCTGATTTTTCTCCTTCATTCCTGGCTTTCCTTGTTTATATAAAGGGGAACATTTTTTTCTTAATTAAAACTGCAACCGAAAACAACATTTTGGATGGAACTCTGGGAAATTCAGTTTCAATGTGATGTACGATACTACACATGAATTATGATATTACACATGAGGCTCAAGTTCTGTTCATACTACATTACATTATGAATACGGAAGCGAATAGTTTTTGAGTAGAACTTTACATTTTCTAATAAGTTTTTAAATAAATAATGTACAATTATCTTTTATTGTCAAATATGATTCCTACATTCTTTAGCGATATATCTTATTAACGATACAGATACAGTACACAATAACTAAATATTATGCAGATAATTTAATTGTTTTCAATTCAGTTGTGAAAATCTTTTCGAAGTTCGGTTGAGAAAGATATTTTGCGCAGCATTCTAAATTTATATATTATTTGAAAAGTGAGGACTTAATGTCAATGATTCATCATTGATTTCTTATAGATATCCTTGATATGGTCATTAATTAACTCGATATATTTTGATTATTTTTTCTATTTATGAGGTGCCTGAAAGCTAATACAAAATTAGTTTGTATAAAAGACTTCTTCACATTAAAATCTGGAAAGATAATTTTTACGCAGTCCAGTAAATCTATATTTCCAGTCAGCTCTATTTTCACAAAGATATTTCATTAGAATTTCGTTTTAGATTTAATTTCTGTGAACCTGAATACCCATAGCAGTTTTTACCACGATAGACAAAATAAAACACACATATTTTACATGATACTGATAACAGACAAAAATTGCGAAAGAAAAGAGTGAAATAGAACAGAAGAAATTTTATGGTGATATATAATATGGGCCTGAGAAGTGAATGGGTTCACTACAGAAGCAGAATTTTGAAAATCTAATCAATTACAATTAAGCACCCAAAATAAATGTTCTATATCTCGACGCAGTTATCCAATGGAGAACTGATAAAGAGTAAACCATTTGAGATACAGCTATTTCTCAGTTATCTTTCAGTTATCCAATGGAGAACTGATAAAGAGTAAACCATTTCAGATACAGCTATTTCTCGACGCAAGTATCCAATGGAGAACATATGAAGAGTAAACCATTTGAGATACAGCTATTTCTCGACGCAGTTATCCAATGGAAAACATATGAAGAGTAAACCATTTGAAATACAGCTATTTCTCGACGCAGTTATCCAATGGAGAATATATAGAGAGTAAACCATTTGATATACAGCTATTTTCACAAAACCTTACCATAATAAAATTTTTGATGCTGCATTTTGCCAGAATTGATTGTTGCCTTATACGTACTCTGTTTTGAAACTGATTGGAGTCGGTTCGATTTATTGTGAAAACTACTCACAAATATGTACAGTTTGGAACAGCTAACCTGAAATTCATAAAATGTTTGTTTTTGAATTGTAAATTTTTTTTTATGTTGACACCTTTGAACTTTTTTTCCAAATTAATGCAATATTTGTACATAATAATTTTAACAATACGAAGAAATTTTGGAGATAAAGAATTAAATTAAATATTGTATTTGATGTCAAAATATTCTTTTCACGAAGGAATTGGGTTTATAGTTGCAGTTTTAATGTTTCATATTAATCGAAATATCATTTAGATGGTATATGAAAGCTTTCAATATTTCCTTAATTCAAATTTATATAAATACAAATGAATAACCCTTGAAGTTTTTTTATCTTTATTCTTAGAAAAAATGTCCATTAAGATTTGATTGGTACAAACTGAAGGCAACGAGGCCAGAAAATGGTAAACATTTACTCCTTCTTGCATGAAGCACTTTATTTAAAAACGAAATTATGCACAATAAATTATTGAAATAACATGGCAGATTAAATTTAATGAAATCCAACAAAAATGAGCCCTACATTATTAGAAACTCTTAAATGAAGAGGAAACTTTTCCCTGCTCTATTCGCCCTCATGGAAAAGGAAAATCTTTTCATAATGCTGTTTATGTGAGAGTTGAAAAAAATGCTGTAATATCCATTTCCTTCTGTCTGAAATATGGATATTTTTACATTCCAGACTCATCATAGGACTCACATAATCAATATTAAACAAAACATTTCCAACCACAGTTCTTCATATAGCTTATTATAAATAGCACCAGGAAACTCTTATACGTATTATAAAGCCGTTTAATATCTTCTTTACAGATGAATTGACTCCAATACAATTTTAAAAGTATAAAATTTCTTAAAATTTTCAAGACTTCGTATTCGACTAGTGAGAAAATATAAAACGGCACATACCTTTACGACAAGTATGCGATGAAATATGAGACTGTAAGGAAAAAGACAACCACTTAAGTTTAGGTGTATCTCGTAATTTACTTCACTAACGTTGTAGACAAAAAGTTGCAAAATACTGGGGATTCCTTCCTCTGTTCAATTTTACCCAGTCCCCTACTCCCCCTTTTCTTATCAGTTTTTATGGGAGTAGGTCTTTCCTTATGGCTTTATATTACTTATCTGTGGTATGGTTGTTCAGAAGCTCCACGATAAGTGCTTGTGTGTTTCCCACTCTACTTTGTTGTCACAATCGTGTGAAAAATGTAGTTACAAAGAATTATGGCTTGAGCCTTGCATCAACTTTGACACATTTTTGGAGAAGATTTATTTTTCTTTATTCAGCCAGTATTTCTCAAATAAAATACTTGAAAAGTTATTCAATATTTAGTTCGACATTATCCTTATTCCAATTTTCCTCATGCTGTGAATTAGCAATTCTCATGAAATAGATGAAGTTATAAACACATCATATAGAATTTACGTTGATTTTCATTCTTTTTGACAAACGAAAAATGTTCGCTTTCTCTTTTCTTTCTTGTCTCGACATAAGAAAATGACAGGCGAAGAGGAAATAAAAATTTTCGGAGAAGATTTAAAAAAAATTCATTTAGTGTTTTTTCAAATAAAAATGCTTAAAATGTGGTTTAATATTTAGTTTGACATTATCCCAATTACAATTATCCTTATGCAATGAATTAAAAATTCTTAGGAAATAGATGAAGATATAAACACATCTTATAGAATTTACGTTAATTTTCATTCTTTTTAACAAACGAAAAATATTCTCTTTCTCTTTTCTCTCTCTTTTCTTTCTTATCTCAGAATAAGAGAATGACAGACGGATAGGAAATAAAAATGGAAAAAAAGACACAATAAAGAACGTGTAGAACCAAAGCAATGACTAGAATGTTCTTAAATCTTAAGAAGATCTTCTATAATAGCGGTCTTTCTTTACACCCATTATTGCTGAGAAAAGTGGCTACAAATACTTTTCCTCCACTTATAATTTTTAGAGAAAGGAGAATTCAATAGTTGCATCTTCTGATGGATCAATAATTAATTATTATTCAATTTAAATACAGAAAACAAAACCGACAAATAAGAGCAAACTATGATTTTTTAAGCCAGTATACGGTTAGCTTCTGTACAACGGAAGAACATATCGTCGTCGTTAAGGTAGAAGTCACTAAGTCCACATAAAACCTTTTGGAGGACTACTGTAGACAATTGGAATTTGCAATTAATTATTTCGTGGTAGAAACCTGTAATCTAAACATCAGTAGGTCAACCATAGGAGCTAGATATCTGTAAAAAATTTTGACTACAGTAGAACCTCGATTATCCGAAACTCTTTCAACCGGAACCTCGTTTAACCGACGTCGGTTTCCTTTTCTTTAGTAAATAAGCAATATCACTTCAAGGTCACCTTCGACGGCATTCAGACAGTACCGACATGCCGATATCTTATCTCTTTCTCCCTCCCATCCCCCCTCCTGTGGAAATTCCAATCTATTATTTATGACAGTGGCTCTGTCACCGTGACTGAATTAAATGGACTTTCGAAACAAATTACAGGCTGTGGAACTTGCGAAGAGGATGACGTTTCACGTGGTTAGATTGTGATGCTTATGATGCAGGATTTCAACTGATGAGCGATGACGAAATCATCGCCCAGTACGAAAAGCCAATAGCGATGACGATAACTACGAAAGTGTTGAAGATGAGGTGTTCGAAACTTCTAGAATAAGAAAGTCCGATGCTTTTGAATGTTTTGCTAACTGATGTGGTTGGAGCAACAGACTGACTTTGATTCTACAGAACTTATGCTACTGAAACAACTTCGGGACAGAGCGGCTAAACGACGTCAGTCATGCTTACGGCAGAGCAAACTTCCGTTTAAGCCAATGTAAAGCATGTATCGTATGTCATATAAACATTTACATTGCATTTTCTGACTTGTGTGACATCTATTGAACAAAGTTATTGTTTATAATTACAGTAATATAATTAAAAACATCACATTTAGTTATTTTGTACATGTGTACAAGTTTAAAATCCAGTGTTAAAATTTTTGCGGTCTCCTGACAGCAATGACAAATGAACGATACATTTTTAAGTGCTCTCTTTTATCAGGAATTTTCGATTTACCGAAGGAGGCCCGGTCCCGACCACTTCGGTTAATCGAGGTTCTACTGTATTCATTGTAACGACTCAAAAATAATCAAGTTTAAACTGACCACATCTAGAAACTATAGTTTTGGACTTCGTGTCTTTTTCATGAAAGGCGACAATATACTCTTGGGTGTTATGTTGTAACTAAGAACCCAGATAGCACGTAAGTTTGCAGCAAGTTTGATTTTGACTTGAAATTACCTTGTCATCGCAAATTTGACGCGCCAAGCTTGAAGCAAACTTGCAGCAAGTTCGCCGTGACAACTAGCGCCACCTCCTTGCAATGCAAATTTGCTGCAAGTTTGCAAAACAAGCTTGATGCAAAGATAGCACAAAGAGATAATCTGAATTGTCTCTGCTTTAAAAAAAACATCCGATTTTTAATAGCATCTCCTAGGCCGTCCTTCTTTTTATTAATTCAATAAATCAATGATCATTTGTAAAAAAGCTAACTTTTTTATAAAAAATTTTTCTTAAACATTACCCATCTTTTTACTAAATATAGAACTCGCACGTTAAAGAAAACTATATCGCCTTTTTCTGAATGTTGAAATTTTACCGTTTATAAACAAAATTAAACCGAAAAAACAGTCAATGTTTGTTGAAAAATAATAACTTATACATTTTGTCCCATTTTAAAGTAATTACTTTTGAACTCTAATTTCATAATTTATTCTACTAGCAAAACGTAGTTATTAGCGAAAATCGCTGTCTCTTTGACTTCAAATCATATTCTCAACTCAAAAAATTAACGAAATCAAGAAAATAGTTTAAAATAAATCGTATACGAATCAAATCGAACGATGTATTAGCGAAATCTATCTTCTCCTCCCCTGTTTAAATGGCCGAATGGTTAGCGCGTCTGCTTCGGAACCGGTAGATCGCGAGTTCTATCCCGGGTTGTGTTCGTACTCCGTTTTTGCTATAATTTGCAATGAGTTTGCAATGCAAGCTTGCTGCAAGTTCGTCCCATGGTGACTTCGAATCTTGCTTTAACTGCTGCAAACTTGTTTCACACTTGCACTCTTGTCGTATCAAACTTGCTGCAAGCTATCAGATTCTCAGTGCAAGTCTGCTGCAAACTAAAATTACTATCAGGGAAAAAATGAATGACAATTAATAAAAGTACAAAAAACAAGTAATTTACATTGTACATTAACATTAATAGCCGCACGAGATGAAAATAGCACTATAGCTCGAGTTACTAACAACTCTTAAATCAATTAACATGGTAAGGCAACAAACATGGTAGATTGAGACGTTAAATATAAGTTCACTAATTTAAAATAGAATCTAAAAATCAGTTTTATTCCATTAAAGAACTTTACGTGCTTACAGCTTCAATGAACTCGTAAAAAAATGGAAGTCTTTTGTTCATCGTTTCTACAAATCGATAAATCTTCAAAAAGTTTGCTGCAAATTATTTTTTATTTATTTATTTAAAGAAAAGCACACTGCAGAGAAAACTACATTTACAGAGTGCTACAAACAACAAACACACAAAGAACAAAAGCCACAACGAGTAAATAAAAAAGTGCGCTAGAAAATAAAAAGTTGAATACAGAGAATAGACAAAATCATAAAAATTTTGCAAACGCATATATATATATAAATAAAACCTAAAGCACATAATCACAAAAACATTTAAACACACTATGATTCTAAAAGTCGTATTTTTTAAAAAAATTAAAAGACCATTTCCAAAAGGCAGGGGTTAAAAAGTCGAAACACACAAGCACCGAATCCTCTAAAAACACACCAGGAGATTAAACATTTAAAGACGAAAATACACACTTGAGATAAAAATAAATTGCAACAAGGCGCCAAAAACAGAGTACAAAAATTAAAACCTATAGAAAACATTAAACAAAATGGTCGAATACATAAGAACACGGAAAATCAAAACGCATAAAAATCTAAAAAGTTGTAAAAAGGCAAAATAAAACACAAAATGTATTTAAAAGCTGTAAACATTTCGATTTAAAAGCACCAAGAAACATTAATAATGTCAAGTTCATCAGAGAACTTGTTAAAAATTTTATAAAATCTATATAACGAGAACCTGTTAATATAACTAAATTTTGAATATACATTTGGAAAGAAATTTTGGTTCTTTAAAAATCTGGCGGGCACAGCGAAAAATATATAGAGCTCAGTATATCATTAGAATCGAGCGAACCATTAATAACTTAGTAAAAGAAAAGAACGCACGAAACATCACGTCTGGAACACAAACCAGGCATATTAAAGATGTTACGTAGAAGTGAAGAAGATGCATCCTGCAAGTAAAATTCATTTTTCTTGTAAAGTAATATCTCAAGAAGTTGTTTTGTATTCGCTCAATAATTTCAATTTTGTTTTGGTAATTGGGATCCCAGATAATACTGCAATATTCCAGATTGGATCGGACATGAGCGCAGTACAAAACCTTCAGGGCAAGTTCGCTAGAAAATTCTCTGGTTCTGCGCTTAAGAATTCCAAGCCTACGATATGTCTTAGGGACCATGGTATGGAAGTGTTGGGAAAAATCAAGTTTAGTGTCAAAGATGATCCCAAGATCCGTGACTGTATTTGAGCGTGGTAAAACAAGATTGTTAATTTTATATACATGATTCAAAGGTTGAGCTTTTCGAGTATAACTAAGAACACTACATTTTTCAATGTTCAGGTGAAATCTGTTGTCTGTGCACCACTTAATTTTATATTAATCTGCTCAGTTTTAAAATTACACACTCCCTTACTAGTTTTTATCATCACTTTCTATGTGTTTTTCATTTAATGATCTTTGTAAATAGAAAGCGACAGTATGCCTGCCCGCTTCATTAAGTACGTGCCCATCGAAATAGTGAATTCTAAGTTCTTAAAGCCTCTAAACAATAATTTGCATTCATCTCTTTTCGAAATAATACATGAGTTCTGCAATTTCTTCATCGGTTATTTCAAAATTTTTGTAGGTCTTATTATATGTATACAATGATTCATGAAAATGGAATAATAATCGCTTTTCTTCAAAATAAATATATGCTAATGTTCTGAGTAAATCAGGTCTTAATAAACCAACCTCAATTGAAAGCTGTTTTCAAAAATTAATAAAAATATCGACCTAGAAAACATAGGCGATGTTTTATCCAACTCAATGATTTTAACTATTCCAAGCTTGGACATAACCGAGAAGTATAATAAGGTAATTTTATTAAAATAAAAGTATACAGCATTATTTTAAATAATTATAATTGTTAAAAAGTGTATCGGACATCAAAATATTGCGCAAACAATTTATATTACATTACTTTGAATGTCCATTTGTTTCAATTTGTTTCTGAGATTTCCATAAATATGTTGGCAACAAATGATTAAAATACTCGTGAAGAGAAATATTAAAAATAGTTCTATTTTCTATAAAGCATACAAAATATTTGAGAAGAATTTCTATTGCATTTCCTAAACTATAATTATTTGAATCATTTTCAGATTTTATGACAGTATATTGTGTTCGTTTGTGAATTAGATTAACGCGAGATTGAATTCTTCGCAGCTTTATTTTCGAAGATTGGCCTAAGCTCAAAAGGTTGCTAATTTATTTCGATTCCGAATCTGCCTGAAATGTTTTAAATGCAATTGCGCCATCTTAAAACATATAAAGAACCATTTGGAACCTGACCCACTTTGTTTCCTTAGTTAAACCCTTTTGTGAAAGTAAGTAAAGAGATGAAAATAATGTTTGGTCTTAGTTGAAAAGAATCTTCTGTTTCTAAGAATATATTAGGAAATAAAAGATAAAAACACTGGAAAAGAAAAATACTTTTATCCATTTTATATGACTTCTACAAAATATGCAAAATGTATTTCGTGTGTGTTTGCCTAAATTATTTTTAATTTTTTTACAATATATTACTTTTATTATTTTTCTGGTGTCTATTGGATTAGCCCAAGATTGATTTTGTCAAACCTTGATTCTCCAAGATCGATCCAAGCTCAATAGAACAATTTTGTATCAATCGAAACCTACCCAAAATATTTTAAACATAAATGCACCGTCTTCAGACGTAAGAAAAAAACCACAGTTGAATCTGACTCGTTTTGCTTTCTTAAATAAGCAAGTACTTTTTGCGGAAATATTTAACGATGTGAAAATTAAGTTGAGTATTTAGTTAGAAACTTATGCGGCGAAGGTTTAGAAAACTACTTGGTAGAATACTACGGTTTATACTAAGGTTTAGGATATTACTTACTAAACTAAAACTAGAATGTTCCACTGCTTTTTTGGGATTGCATAATAAGTTTTTTTTAAGAGAGGGAAAGGAAAGGAACCCACGCCAACTCGGGCTACCCGAAAGGGTGTAAGGCCCTTAGCGGGAGGGTGGGGACTGTAAAAGACTCCGAAAGCACGAAAAGGACCGCCCCCAATCCTCAAGGACAAGGAGAGATGAGCAGATTTTAGAAATTTAAACCCCTATTATACAATATCTTATACTACAACACACTATACTATTGCGCATATTACATCCAAACAAGTAATATATAAAAAAAATTAGGTCAATTCCTACTTAGATCAACAAAGAAAAATTTTATTTTAGAAATTCTTTCTCCCATATAAAACTAAAATTAATTAATTAAATTTAATTAATGAATTAATATTTGAAAAAACTGTATTAACATCAAGTGTCATCCACTACAAGTTTAAAAAAATGTATTTGAACTTGAGTGGATGAACTCCTGCAAATTGCACCATGAAACTCCATATTGTTACAAAGCTATAAAGTCGTTTCCCTGAGATCCTAAGCTTGGCGACAAACTTGGCGATAAATTTGGCGACCATTTTGGCGATTTGGCGGCAAAGTTGCGAGGCTCTAATAAATAAAATTAATTAACTAAATTTAATTAATGAATTAATATTTGAAAAAACTGTATTAACATCAAGTGTCATCCACTACAAGTTTTAAAAAATGTATTTGAACTTGAGTGGATGAATAAAAAGTATTTTATTAACGATTGAAAATTTGAACAAGATATATATATATATATATATATATAGGGAGAGTATGAACTAATAGTAGGAATTGAAAAAAAGGGTGGATTTTTAACTAATCAGAATAATCCATAGCATTCACATAATTTCAAAATATCAATTTGCAAAGTGCAATCCAGCCAAAACATAGACCAGACCAGGAAGAAATTCCGACCTCCCGAATCATGCGGAAGAAAACAGAAAAATCTGACCAGCAAAAAAGTGCTCTACAAAGACTTAATTATGACCATCAAAGACTCTCTATCATGAATCAAGAATACGAGAACGCGTTCACCAAAAATTCAAAAAGTGCCACTCTGGAAGTCGCAAGTATACAGAGACAACAACCTACATACACCAACTGACAGGAAAAACCCAAAGACCTATTTTTTTCTTTCTTTAAAAAAACTGTAACTCACTAGTCCACAATTTTCTGTCCTATATTACGAGTGGTCCTCTAATCATGTCCTTCAACACAGAATATGTTACATAAGATGCGAAAATTTTTACAATATTATTTACATGTATCCAAGCACTATTCCATATACAAAAATCTATAATTTGATTATTTTCTAAATATATTTTCCAAATTTAACTCCATTAACTCCTTGAAATTTACATTAACACAATGCAGGATACAATTCCCAAACAATTAAAAGACAGAATAGCACACAATATGTTGAACGTTACATGTTTGTTGTTAAAAACAATCAATCCAATTGTGAAGTTCCAGAAATAGAATTCTCCAGCCAAAACATAGAAAAAAAAAGCGAAACATCTTGTAGAATCAAAGATTCAAAGCTGCCAGCCTCATCCTAACTAACTCTAACACATGGCAATTAGCTCGATACCTGCCAGAAATTCAAATGAGCTCAGAGCGGATCTGAAGCATTAATAAACGAATTCCTTGCAGTTGTCTTCAATCCTTCAAATTTTTTTATTATGAGTAAACTGTACTTTTCAAAATATTTCAGCCTTATCAAAGAAGATGTTAGTTATTCTATTAGTTAAAAACCCGCAATTTTTCAAAGAGTAAAATATGTGCATAATGCTCATTTGATGCTGTGAGCATAAGTACCCCAATGACATAAATCTGAAGGATCTATGTTCGCATCCTATTGATTACCACACATATGGCGCATCCAGTGCAATAACTAAAACTGCAACTTAACCTTGAGAACGAAGCGTGAACTGCTTGTACCAAACTTCATACCAAGTAACCACTCAGAGAGAATGGGAATTGCAAATGCCTCATTGAAAACTGCTGGTAGGGAGGAAAAGGTGATCACCTTAGATGTGAGGCCCACATAGAGGTGCTTAAAAAGTGTTAGAAGATCTAGGCGGGTTTTTTTTCGACGCTCTAAAAAACAAGCAAAGAAAATGGGAAACCGGGTCTGCCCAAAGTTCTCTAGAGTTCATGGTCGCAATAGATTTTGAAGGTAAGGTTGGGAAACATTGAATGAAGCCAGATGTTAATCATTACGAAGGAAAACTATTAGCAACATGTGCTATTTATTCGACTTCAGTGTTTATTACATTCTATGATGCAAATAAACAGTCTTTTATTTGGTGTACTTTCAAGTATATTCTTCTGCAAATTACTGTGGACACATTACGTGTGACATTAGTGATTCATGAAAAAGACATGCTGTTTTTTTTTAATGAATGTCTTCATTTCTGTGTAGTATTCTACAATAGACTTATTTTTCTAGGTAGATTGTTTCTTTTTTGATATGGACTGAAAGATTTTCGAAATACAGACACACGGGCCGAATTCGATTTGTTTTGTTTACTTTATTTATTGATTTATTTTTTAAGAAATAAATAGTATAAAACTTCTGTTACCTTTTATTAGAAAACATCCGAAAACGACGTTCTGTGGGTTTTCATATATTTTGATACCAGCTTCATATATTTAAATACTAATTAGTTCAGACTTTACACTGAATTGTCATTTTAAGCCCGACCTAGGTCTGAAATATTAAAATTTTCAAGTATGCCAAGCGCATCTTAGAGAATTTGGTTCAGGATTTGGGCTGGAAACGGGCATTATTAGGCTAGCCCTGCACGTGATGATGTCTATTTCTTTGGTATTGTATCAAGAGAAGGCCGAACTCTAATATTCTAGTAGAGCCTCGAACCACATTCCGAAGACTCGCAAAGTAATTTGAAAATTACAGCAAAAGAACAGAATTTATTTCAAACTAGAATTTTCTCCAGTTTTCTGGAAAAAATGCACCATCATCAGACATGCCATTAGAAAGAGGCCGCAAACAGAAAAAAGTTTTATTTTTTTCTCAATTTTTTCAGTTTACACACGAATCAATACTCTGATATATTCTCAAATGCATTTAAAAGGAGGCCTCTGGCAAATATCGACAAGAAAGGAAGCGTGGATTAAAATATCAATCAATGA
>BGPR01028193.1:7323-20137 GCA_013235015.1 Araneus ventricosus | reverse complement strand
TCCCATATTTCGTCGCCAAGATGGTAGCCAAGTTTGTCGCCAAGGTCGGGGAACAAGACGTGGCTGCTGCTAGCCATCCCATACTTATCCCTGTAAAACTCTCTTGCCAACCATAAGACACACATTGCTGGGAAGCGACTTTCCATGTTTGTAACATTATTTTTATTATCAGCTAACAACTAACTCAAAGACTCTACAGTCTAACTACCGCACTCTAAAATTCAGTATAGTTAGAACTATATTATCAATTTTCCGAATCTCTAGAGAAAAGAACCCAATGATTATCAGAGCACCGAATCTCGCTGACTTGCTTTTAGGACATTAGAGGACAAATTAAAACCAGAGGGAGTGGTCTCCCCAAAACTTTCTCACATCCGCCGCAACACGGGTGGGAAAAAATTACACCATGCGCCAGTAACATGAGCCATTCCCTAACACAGGTGGGAAAGGCGCGAAGCGATCGCGACTTTTTTCCTGCGTCGTAGAATGGCGAAGAAGCCGAATATGGAATTTGAACGCCTTGTTTTGCAACTGATTGAAGCGAAAATTGGGCACGGATCTAAAATTAATGTTGGGAGACTTCATACCAATTTTTATTTATCTATGTCGTAGCGTTCAGCAGAAATCGTGTGCATAACTATGCGATAATACAGACCGACAGACAGGTACCAAATTTTATGCTTCTAGTTATTAAAGTTTTTGAGTTATCGTGTTCACATTAACACGGACAGACAGTCAGACAGACTTCTCTTTGACGGATTTAGTCCAAAATTTGATACGGACCTACATTCCAGATGATAAAACTGTGTACCAAATTTTATTCTTCCTGCTATTAAAGTTTTTGAGTTATCGTGTTCACATGAACACGGACAAACAGTCAGACAGACTTCTCGTTGACGGATTTAGTCCAAAATGTGAGACAGACCTACATTCCTGGTGATAAAACTGTGTACCAAATTTTATACCTCTTGCTATTAAAGTTTTTGAGTTATTAAAGACCAAAATTTGACAGAAACCTACAAATTATGTTTAAAGTTCACATACCAAATTCTTCACTCTAGCTCAAACCGCTTTTGAGTTATCGTGTTCACAGACAGACAGACATAATTCCAAAATTGTGTTTTTCGGACTCGGGGAGGTCTAAAACGTGGAGATTCGTCAAAATCTCGAGTTCGAATTCTTTGACGATTACAATACTTTCTCTTTGTATACTTCGTATGCGAGACAGTGGAAAAAAGCAGGAATATTCTCCCGTCGACTTTCTCTATACTTACTCAATACGGCATGTTTTGTGTATAGCTTCGTCGTTTAATGAATAGAATCGAGTACACGTCTTGTCTCCATTGATCGAGTGGATCCAAAATTCGATAAAAAGTCTACAATTTCAGCAATTCTCCATTCACCGCCTTACTTTTGATAATTTATAGATTCATCTTCATACTGTTTTTTCAGAGAACCTAGTACAATGCATAGTTCCTATAGCAATATTTAACGATTGATTCATTCTGATAACTTTTCGTTTGAAAATAAACTGTACAACCATTTTCTTTGTGAGACTTCTCTACTAGCAATGAAACTTCTTTGCATTTGTCTGCTACGCTTTTTATATTTGGAGCCGATCCTTGTTCAAGAGAATCGTGTAGGTATTTTCGTGACTTTATTGTTGAGAAATTAAAACCAAAATTTGATACAGCTCTTCAATTTTAATATCAAGTTCACATACCAAATTTTATAGTTATAGCTTAGCACGATTTTGAGTTTTCGTATTCACATACGCACGGACAGACATAGATACATAGAGTGAAACCCTTCACTCAAAATTTGACAGAAATATACGGCTTTGATACAACGAGTGCATGCAGAATTTCATGTGTCTCTGTCTCTTATTTTTAGGTATAATACTCACAGACGAACGGAAGGACAGACAAAAAGGCATGCATAATAATAAAAATGTTTTTCTCTGACCGGTGGAGTTCTAAAACATTGAAATTCATCAAATAATTTCCTTCGAACTTTTGTGGAATTGGGATTCGAACTCATGACCTTCCAAGAACGAAATTGATGCTTGCATTTCCGGAATCAAAGGTATTGAATACGAATACTTAATACAAAGGGGTTTTAAAACTTTAATCGCCACATTGCAAAAAATTGATTCGAACTGCTGGGTATCGGGAAACGACTGACCCGTTATACATGCATAATCATAAAAATATTTTTAAGAACATGGAAGGTCGCTTCCCAGAAATGTTAGTCTTATGGTTGTCAAGAGAATTTTACATGGGAAACTGTGGGATGACTGGCAGCATCCAAGCCTGGATCCCTGACCTTGGCGACGAAATACGGGATCTCAAATGTGCTGGAATTTTCTCGATATCTCTATTAGGAGAGGAGATACGCTTGAATATACTAGATGATTCCATGTGATTTTCGGCCTGGCGGGAGAAACTATATAAGGAGTGCACTTGGATCACGGAGTGAGTCAATGTTGATCGACTTTGAACGTGTTGATCGACTGGGATCGCCTTGGAGTGCGAACGTCTTTGGATTCTCTCTTTGGAGTTCTGCCCGCTGTGAGAGCCAGTAAGCTGTTAGACGCAGTGCGGTATTGAGTAGCAGTGTTGATCGACTGGAACAACTTTGGAGTTTCGTCTGCAGTGCGAGCTAGAAAGCTGGGCGTTATTGAATGTGCTGTTATTGTCGTTATTAGTGTTTTGCTGTCTGTTTCTGTTGCTAAATCACAAAGTGCTGAGCTGTTATTACCTGTGAATTGCTGTCTGTTTACGTTGCTAATCTGTGCAAGATCTAGTGTTTCCTGTTACCTGTGCTACGTGTTTTACTTCATATTTGTGAATAAACCTTCATTCTCCATAGTCCTGCGTTTTTGGACTGTTGACACCATACACCCACACAACGATCTTTGTAACAATGTTGAAATAATTATTTTCTGATAAAAACTCTCAAATACAATGCTTCTGAACGTAGTCGAATTAACGTAGAAAATTTGTCTCACGTGGCCTCCCAGACCAAAACTGGCGGGCTTTATGCAGGCCAACCAGCTTATTTTGTTTTTTAGGCTACGCTTTGCCAGTCATTACGTATTTATACGGCCAGCGGGAATCGTCACTGATTTGCGGATAAAAAAGGCAAAAGATTTCTCATGAAGGAGTTTTTCTCGACCTTTCAGTATTTGCAACCTAATTTTGAATTATAATTTTCATCACGTCCCCTCTCAGACAATAACAATGAATACTATAACAATGCATTTTTGGTATTTTGACGCTAAAGCTACATTACGATCTTAATTACAGACTTTGCAAATTACCTAGAATAAGTAAATTTATTGATATTTGTCAACACCAATCCACTGCACTGACAAAACCAGAATTGCTTTCTCTTATTATCTTTAAGTCTCTATTTCTCTGTCTTACGTCCACCATATCGGCCATTTTCGCGGCTTCGCTAGAAATTCGTTGAGAGGAGTCACTAATAATTATTAAACTTGTTTCTATTTTAGTAATGATAAGTTAATTATTAAATACATTGTGCAGTTCTGATACAATCCTATTTATAAGTGTATAATATCGGTGTAAATTTATATTTTATTTTTAATTATGTCAGAATGCATTTTATTTTACTTTCTTTTCAGCAAAGTAATCCATTTTTTAATAATTTTCTATTCGATATGCTCGCATCCCCACCTTTTCAGTATTATGGCGCGCCACACAGGTTGAGAATCACTGACGCGAAATATGGGATCTCAAACTTGCTGGAATTTTCTCGATATCTCTATTAGGAGAGGAGATATGCTTGAATATACTAGATGATACCATGTGACATCCCGGCTTGCCGGGTGAGACTATATAAGAAGTGCGCTTGGATCACGGAATGAGCGAATGTTGATCGACTTTGAAAACGTGTTGATCGGCTGGGATCGCTTTGGAGTGCGAACGTCTTTGGAATCTCTCTTTGAAATTCTGTTCATTCGTGATTTCAGCGGCTCTAACAAATCCATTACATGTGAGACACACACGTGGCGAATAACGTGTTAAGGCATAATTTAGGAGTATTGAAAACGTAATAAATGCTAAATGTTATTAAAAATACTAGAAATTCACCCGTCATACCATGACTGGTGCAAATTGCCTCTTCATTCGAGAGATTTCCCGTCAAATTTGACGTATTTAAATAGATATATATATGCGAGAGAAATGTTTAACATGGATTGAAAACAAATAAAATAAACATATGTTTTATGACAGGAAATATTTTTTTATTTACATTATATTTACATATTTCTTTATTCAAAAAACCTACAACATTCCGTGTGAAGTATTTTTCGTTGTTTAACAATTTTACTATAATTCAATAACCATGAAATTCTCAGCTTGTCAAACGTAAGTTAAAATTTCAAAGGAATTCTTATTTGAAATTCTAATCTAAACAAAGCAATTCTCTGTCGAACGTTGTCAAAAAATATTATCAAATTATATCATCACGATTGCAATAAATAATCAGATGCATCGTGGCGTCCAAACTATATCACGCGCTTGATATATCACTGACGTTATTTATTACTTTGTATTAGAGAAAACAGAAATTAATTTGAAACATATGATTAATATAATTTAAAATTTCTCGGGAACTATTGATCATAGCGGGATAAGTTTTACATCAATTCGGTAGAAAAATTTATTTCGCTATTTTAGAGCTATTAAATTTAAAATTACTGAAATTTAGGTTCTCTAACAATGACATAATGCTGTTCAACGTCTCGCAGTGCTATGGCGCGAGTTTTATTATTGGTGACGTCATAGCGTTACCGAGAGATAGATTCGGGCTATTATATTAGTAAAGTGTAATGTTTAAAACACGCTTTTATTTGGGCGCTTAACCCTATAATGGCGGTTTCGGGCGATAAGGTAATTTTAACGTAGAGATTAAGACACCCGGTATCGGATGTTTAGCTAGATTTGACGATCAGCAGGAATTCAAAAACGAAAGCTATGATTATATCCAATGGTGGAAAAACTTCACAACTGAGTAGAGGTCCCAGTTGTATTTATGAAAAAAGAGAAAAAAAATTTTAAACTATAATATGGAGTCCAAAACAAATTCGAAAAGCTAGAGCCATTGATAAAAATACTCTAATCAAATTGAAATTTTAATTACATTTATCATATATTTTAATTTTTTAATGAATGTTCAGGAATTTCCTTTCTTGTAATATTTGTTGTGGCTAAATTTCTCCTAACATTGTTCTCAGCTGAGCACATTTTTACAATTTTTGTTTTTACCTACAGATTTATGAGACAAATATTTTCTCTTTAAACGCTAGCTATTAAAATGTGTTTTTGAAAATTTTATTATTTTCTACCTTTTATTCTTAAATCTATTTCACAACTCATTATTACTATTATTATATTCAATGTTTCTAATTCACTTTTTAATCAAAGTTTCTGAAATTCACTACCACATGGGAATTCTCATATTAATTCAATAATTAATCAAATTAATCGATTAACTGATAATTATATTCTGAAAATATTCAAATTTTGTATTGTCACAGGGAATACACATCTGATCACAATTTCTGAACTCCAGGGCATAACAAAGTAACTGAAAAATTGTTTACAACATTCAAACTTTACAAACATGAAACAAGTCAAATTAAATGAAAGTTTGTAATATGGGATGTTTTTTCAGTTTAGACGTGTAATTATAATCCACAATTCATCTGCACGGAGATTTTTATACAGTAAGTTGTATGGAAGTTTGTGCGAAAACCTTATTCTGAGGGCGATATTATTTTTATTGCATTGAAAGTCAAATTCCAGTAATCGTTTGTCGAAGATAGGGGTACATTGCTATTTATATAAATTTATTTCTCGCCGGAAACTACTGATTTATTTTTGATGTGTTAATATGTATCCAACGAAGTCAAATCTTTTAATATAATATTCACAGTTCTTTCAAAATTTGTTCAACTTCTATTTGGTTAAGAAATATTAATAATCTCGCTGTTATTCCAAAAATTTAAAAACAGCGTAAAAGCTCACTTTCTACATCATCTCGGCACTTTCAAATAAATATGGCTCCCTTTCCTTCAATCCTAAATTAAGTTTAAACAGAAACTACACCGCATTAAATTAAAATTTCAAAAAATGGACTCTTCTTCAGACTATATTGTCTGTTTCATTTGTCTGGAAAAATGAGAAAGTCAGGCTAGATTTTTATTCTGGATAGATAAATTTTGTAATTCGTTTTTACAAGCACCTGAAGCGGTGAGATCTCAAAATTAATTAAAATCTCTATTCTTAACATTAAATAAACTAACTAGAGACCTGATCGTATAGTTTTGGATACATTAAAACTATCAAAAAAGCTGTATTCTTACTCAAAGAAACAGACTTAGGTTTAATTACCTGTTTAATAATTTCCAGATTAACATCGTACAAAGATTCATGATTCATTACATTAATTAAATCAAGTTAATTTCTGATTAGATACAACTGTACAATAATTAAATTTAGGCAAATCAAGAATTAAGTATAAGAACCGTCTCGACGGACAAGTGACAATAAGCTCGCGGAATCCTCCATGATGGTCAGCACAGCGAAATCAACTGAACGAGACAGCCACCGACTTACTACTGCTCACCCCACTCCGAACTGACCCCAAGACAAGTGGGGTTACAGGTCACGGGTTCGCGACACATCGCTAAGGATTTACCAGATCTCTCCTCTTATTGCTCCGACTGGTGTTTCACACCACCGTAGAAACGAATTCAGTATCTCTCGAAAACTTAATAAATAGTTTTCAAACTCTTAATTAGAAGTTCCGTCCAATCATTGTACATGTCTGATTTGATACGCCGGAAAGAGGTACAATTAATTTTCTAAATTAAGGACTGCTCGATATCTTGTTCGAATTTATTCAACAAATTAGCTTTGAAAGGCACGTTCGCGATTTTCTGTGCAGTATTCCATTGGTGGTTGAAATGCTACAGGATCGTGCAGGATTCCATCTGGAGGAAGATGTGAGGAGAATTGGTTCTGACGATCCAGGGATCTCGAACAAGTGTGAGATTTATTAACGAAATTTAATGAGGTGCTCGAGTAAATTGATTTTGAAAGGATATGTTTGAAGAATAATTCTTTCATGGATGGGCAAAAGAAAGTTGAGGAGTGCATGAGAAATTATTTCCTTAGAGAATTGATTAGTTTCTGAGCATGAATTAAGAATTCGTTGTTCTCTTGAACAGGTATCAGGCTGAACATTAAATCGAATTTTCAAATTATAATACCAATAGCCGCTTTCTATTTATCTTTAAAACATGTGCTTTTTATCAGAAGAACATTGAAAAGTAAGGTTATTAATGTCAAAATTCCCTACTAGTTGGAGTTTAACGCATTGAACCGAAACTAAATCAAATTAATCAATTAACTGATCGCCAAGTTCTGTAAATAATAAAATATTTTATCGCCATCGGAAATATACAGGTGCACAGAAGTTTGATCTCCAGAACGAATGAATTATCGATTTGAAAAATTCCATCTTTACAAACATATAAGATATCAAGCTAAAGGAAGGCTTGTAAGCACAGAAGTTTGATCTCCAGAACGAATGAATTATCGATTTGAAAAATTCCATCTTTACAAACATAAGATATCAAGCTAAAGGAAGGCTTGTAAAAAAAGAAGGCTTTTTTTGTCAATAAGCTCTTTATAACTCAACTTCTGAAAAACGACAAAAGGCCATATGTTTCCATTACTTTCAGCAAACATTAGCACGCGTATTCCTTAAATTTTCAAAATGTGACTAGTAGAATGAAAAAAATAATAGGAATAGAGGAGAGTGACATTTATATATGTCATATTCTGTTACAATACTTTGAAATGTTCCATAAAGTCTAGAAGTTTGAAATACTTTGAAGCAATCGAATTGCTTACTGTATTATTTCGGGAAAACATGCGCTAGATAGCACAAAGCAATATTCTTACGATTTTTGACATATTTCAATTAACAAGTCCTCACCAGTTTCACAGGGAGTAAACTTGAAATCAATTTACTGGCAACCAGTGATATCTGTTTTTGAGGAAATATATTAATATTGCATGGATTGATATGTATCTCTGCTAAAACATGGATTTAACATGGACGTAGGTATAGCACATAGTAGGTAGTGTCCTAAACGACATACTAAAAGTCCCCGCCTATGGAAGGTGAGCGGGGGTACAGGGGGGTTAAAGGGGGTCGTTTTCAGTTTTTCTTAAATAGCTCGAAAAATATTCTATCAAAAAACACTCAATTGCAAAATTAAACTCCATGAAATTTCCTACAAACAAAATGCCTACATTGTTCTTGTAGAATCAATAGTTTAGAAGATACAGCGGGATATAAAAGTTAATATTTCTAAAATTTCTTATGTAATGGTAAAATCGATTAAAAGTGCTGAATCAACAACCCTCATAATAACCTCATGCCTATATAATAATTCTATAAGAATAGTTTTGTATGTGTCCGAGCGGGGGGGGGGGGGTAAAACCCATTTGATGAACAATTATGCTTCCTTAATCCTCTCACATCCGTTCTCCTTCACAAGTTTCCTTCTACTCGTAGTCCAGTCAACGAATTGTAAACTTAAAAAAAGTTGTAGTTTTGAAATTCGGAATCCGGCACAGTTGTTGGGGAGAGTGCCTTAAACGACATACTAAAATTCCCCTCTGGTGGAGGGTGCCCAGGGGTACAGGGGGGTTGAAAAGGGGGGATTTCTCAGTTTTTCTTAAATATCTAGAAAACAATGGATCCTAGAGGAAAAACTTAAGAATAAAATTAAACTGAATTAAATTTCCTACAAAAATAGTCCTATATATTGTTCTTAGGATGAATAGTTTAGAATATTATAGTAGTTTGAAAAGTACATAAATACAATAAGTGGTTGAAAACATTAGTTTGATTTTTAGGACAGAAAGTTTATATTTAAAAAAAAACGGCTATCTATTACAATATATCTATAACATATTTTATATTTCTGGAAAATAATGTTATATATATATATATATACGTACATAAAAAGTATGCATAAATCATCTTTACACTTGCTCGTAATTAAATTTCACAATGTGATTCTATTATATGATCAAGTTCGAACGCCTCCTCTTCTTCTAGAAGTGCACCTTTGCTACAGGTACCATTAAAGGTGCCAAAACAGAAACACATTGCTAGCGGTGTGTTGTTCGGCTGCTTCTTTGGTTGGAGGAGTTGAGGAAAGATTAGCTTTGATCTTGGTTGATGATTTGAGAAATGCTGCATATCCACGGTTAATCAAATTATGCTCATCAGCAACGGCTTTGTACTAGGAACATCTTCCCATCGGCTTGTGAGATAGCATCTGGTGTTGATGAGGGGTTATAAAACATATCAGCAATGTTTTTATCTGGCTTAGTTGATTTTTGAACAATGTAACAATAGTGCTTTGCTTTTTCTATAAATGTCTGGTGTAATTTCGCAGCCACGGTATGCATAGAGAAGAAGGATATTTTGTGCAAAAGAAATTTCTTCCTGCAGCTTTCTTGTAAAAAATAATTTAGCTTCGATTTTTCTCTTGCCAGGCTTCATAAAATAAATGTTACTTTCTGGTGGCGCCAAAGCAACCAGTAACACGACTATGTCTACGTCTTTCCCTTGGGATGAGAAGTTGCTTTCTCTAACGCAGATCTCACAATATAAGTACCAGCATTCCCTGTAACGACACTCGTTTCAGTTCCTTTAGCAGCTATTTTCTGTGTTAGTAATTGAACATGCCTGGTCTTATTTTTTCAGTGGCATAAAAATGTTTCTGTCGAACTGTGACAGACTGGTTGCGAGCTTTTAAGTTAAACTCAGCATAGATATGTAGATTTAGATTATACTGTCTAAATACACTCATTTGGAACGTTAACAGAACCAAAAGACTGAGTAGAAAGGATCTAGTGGAGGGAACGGACATGAGAGGAGGAAGGGAGCACGACTGTTCATCAAATAGGTTTGTCGACCCCCTTCCTGATACCACCACTACTCTCGACACATACAATACTACCCTCGTATAATTATTGTATCGGCATGCGGTCTTTCTGAGGGTTGTTGCTTCAGCACTTTTAATTGATTTTACCATTACAATATGGAATTTTTAAAATATTCATTTTTAACCCCTCTGCCGTATCTCCTAAAATTTCACTCTACAAAAAATTTAGGACTAGTTTTGTAGGAAATTTAATGTATTTTAACTTTATAATGAAGATTTTTTTTTCCGCTAGTTTCCATAGTTTTTGAGATATTTAAGAAAAACTTAAAAATCCCAACTTTCAACCCCCCCCCCTGGGCCCCCTGGGCACCCTTCCTCTGCGGGGACTTTTGATATGTCGTTTAGGGCACTCTTCCCAACAACTGTGCCGAATTCCGAATTTCAAAACTACACATTTTTTTAAAAAATTTACAATTCGTTGACTGGACTACGAGTAGAAGGAAACTTGTGAAGGGGAACGAATGTGAGGGGAGGAAGGGAGCATAATTGTTCATCAAATGTGTTTGTCACCCAGCCCACCCGCTCGGACACATACAATACTACCCCTGTATAATTATTATATAGGCAAGAGGGTTTTACGAGGGTTGCTGATTCAGCGCTTTTAATCGATTTTACCATGACAATAAGGAATTTTAGAAATATTAACTTTTAAATCCCCCTGTATCTTCTAAATTATTGATGCTACAGAAAGAATGTAGGACTTTTTTGTAGGGAATTTCATGTAGTTGAATTTTATAATTGAGTGTTTTTTGATAGAACCTATAGTGTTCGAGATATTTAAAGAAAACTGAAAACTCCTCCTTTAAACCCCCTGTACCACCCGCGCACCTCCCACAGGCAGGGACTTTTAATATGTCGTTTAGGACACTATCCCCAACAACTGTGCCAAATTTCAAAACTACAACCATTTTCTTTTTCTATTTTTCCTTCGTTGATTGGACTGAAGGGAATTTTTATCCTGTCAGTTTTATGGAACTTTGTGTTGAAACCTCATACTGAAGGCGATATTATTTTCATTTCAGTTATTGATTTGTGGAGTAATTATTAAATTCCATCGCTTGGTTGTCGGAAATTGGGGTTCATTGCTATTTATGTAAACTAATTACACATCTGATATTACTTGTAGCTAAACAGTTTCGGAAAAATGCTTCTAACAAATCCACTTATCAGGGCAGGTTCCGAAGCAGACAGAAAAATCACAAAAAATCCAATAAATATGATAATTTCAAAGAAAAGATTTTAATACAGACACATTGAAAGGAACACATACACAGAAAAAAAAATTTAAAAATTAGGTTACAGTTAAATCTCCTCGTAATCTGTCTTAAATAAATCTTTTGATCTGAAATAGCTTTTCAAGCTATATATCCAACCAGATGACATGGTGGATAATGAAACGAAAAACTACTGAGAAGTGTTTGCTCTGTTAAAATATTGCAGGCGATCAGAAGTTTACTATTCGGTCGCCCTCTGCTTCGAACGGTAACTCGGGTTTCCTCCTCGCTGCTCTTAGATGCCATCTAGTGTGATGTTTTGTAACTATTTCGGCTATTTATGTGTTTGCGTCAGTAATCATCTAAATTTAATAATTTAGAAATAACCTAGATTTAATAATTTATATCAGTAAATTTTGTTTCATAATACTTGCCTTAGCTTTATATAGCAAAAATATCTGCATAAACAAAAATCCTGGCTGCGGGTTTAAGTTGGAAAAAATTTCCGGTGTTTAATATGTTAATATTTGAACAAGAAGTTAATCCAGTATTCACAGAAGTTTAAAAAATATGTTTAACTTCTAATTGGTTGGCATTTATTAATGAAATCGCTGTTATTGCAAAAGTTTAACAACAGCTCAATTTCAGCATCGACTCGGCACTTTCAAATATCGATGCGCATCTTTCGATCAAATCGAAATTAACTTTTAAATAGAAACTACACCGCATTAAATTGACCATCCCCAACTTCCCTTCAAATCGAAGTATCGATTTCATTTGTCTGGCAAAATGGGAAATACAGGAAGGATATTCATTCAGCTGGGCTACTTTTATCATTCGTTTTTGCAAACATCATCTTAAAAGCGAATTCCGTATGTCTCAGTAACTTAATAAATAGCTTTCGAACTTGTAATGTGAAGAGATTCCATTCAAATATCCTACGTGTCTGATTTTATGTACGGGAGAGAGTTATAATTAATTTGCTCAATTAAGGACTGCTCGATGCTTTTCTCCAATTTATTCTGCAAATGTACTTTGGAAGGTTTGTTAGATGTCTGCGGTAAAGAACTCGATTCGCTGTTGAAGTGCTAGAAGAACGATTCGATTGAAACCACCGGAAATCATGAATACTAATCCACTCCTGGTTATAATGAAAATTTAATGACAGCGAAAGAGTACATGTTCTGAATCACTGCAACAATCCCAAATTTAGAGGCAAACCTTTCACTCAATTCTAAATTAAGTTTAAACAGAAACTACATAGCAATAAATTACTGTTCCCAAAACAACTCCCTTGTAAATTGTCGTATCTCTTTCATTTTGCCTGGCAAAATGGGAAAGACAGGCCAGATTTTCATTCAAGCTGGGTTAATTTTATAATTCGTTTTCGCAAACACCATCCTAAAAGTTAATTCCGTGTCTCTCGTAAACTTAATAATTAGTTTTCAAACTTGTAATGAGAAGAGGTTCCTTCCAATTATTGTACGTGTCTGATTTGATTCACCGAAAAGAAGCATAATTAATTTTCTAAATTAAG
>BGPR01028192.1:0-20137 GCA_013235015.1 Araneus ventricosus | reverse complement strand
TGGCAGTATTAGTACAAATCAACTATGGACTTGAATCATTATTACATTGAAAATAAAACATTTCTGGACTACCAAGGCAGTATTAGTACAAAATGAACAAATATCGACCTGGTCCACTTTAGTTCTCCATATAATGAGCTGTTTTTGACGTCGAGCATGGGGAATATGGTTACCTGATGGCAAAGACTCAGCATTGGCATCCGAGGATCGCTGGTTCAGATTCATTACACCACCAAAACAGCATGATATACAAAGTCGTGCACTCGTTAGTGTGGCCAAGATTTCATAGTCTGAAATACCAATGAAATTCCATAGCAAAATCCGTTCAAATTTAGGTTTGTATCACCTTTTTACTAACAAGGGGAGGGCACGACTTGGTAAATTCAATTCGGGATCAGACTTGGTTTATTAATAGTATACATTTAGGGTGTTATCCATTAAAATGCTAAAGCGCAATGGACAGCCAATTGAGAGAAAATGGACCTCAAACTTTCGGCATAGCTTATATACCAGTAAATTGTCTCTGTTGTTGTAGCGCGAATAGCATGGTCAGTATAGTACTGGCGTGCAAACCTTTTTGGACAAGGTTCGATCCCGCCTCAGTTTCCTTTTTCGAAAATATTTTTTAAAAATCAATATTTAATTAAATTAAAAATTTATAAACATTTTTTATTAAATATTAATAATTTTAAGCATTAAATATTTTTTATTCGTATGATATATGAATCATAGTCATAATTTAATTTTTAAACTGTTAAATAATCATAAAAACAACTTTAATGATGTTAAATAATAAATATAATTACTATTATCATTATATGTCATTAAAATTTTTCAATGATTTCTTTCAAATAATTACAATATTTTCGTTCTAGTGGAAATCGTCTTTACGGAACCGGTTTTGACCGAAAAAGAGAGAACAGCAGTTAAACTTTTGAGTACAGAGAAAGACGGTCCAAAATCTGAAATTTATTTCCCAATAGATCTTTAAAATAAAAGTGCACCATTTATTAACTATGCAATATGTCAAAATATTCTTTTATTTCTAATATTTTTATGAGATGTTCTTGTACGTAAATAAAAATTAATAAATGTTGTTAAATTTACAAAATTTACAAAGGAAACAAATCTTCATGAAATTCTTTTACGATGAGATCACTATTACAATTATTTAAGGAGAGCAACTATAATTAGTTATTAATTGGCACCATTAAATTTGTATTTATAATTAATTATTTTTTCTTTTTGTAAATAATTTTTGAAATTAATACTTTATTATTTATTAATATTTTTATTATATAAATATTTAATTTAAAGTATTTAATTATAAATATTTAATTTAAAATATTAATAATTAGATTGAAAAATAATTGCTTATTTATATGATCCTTTAATTAGAGTTATAATATAATTTTTAAATAGTTAAATAATTATAAATACATTCTTTCCCAACCAAAACCAGTTCCATAAGGTTAGATAGGAAATTTTGTAATTACTTTAACTGAATCATTCAAAAATGTTAATGAAATATTATGATAATAGTAATTATACTTATTTTTTAACATCATTAAAGCTGCTTTTATGATTATTTAGTTGTTTAAAAATTAAAATATGACTATGATTGATATATCATATGAATAAAAATTATTTGAGGCTTAAAAATTATTAATATTTTATTAAAAGATGTTTATAAATTTTCAATTTAATTAAATATTAATTTTAAAAAATATTTTCAAAAAAAGAAAACGGAGGCTTGATCGAACCCTGGGCAAAATGTTTGCACGCCAATACTATACTGACCATGCTATTCGCGCTTCAACAACGGTGACAACTTGCTGGTATATAAGCTATGCCGAAAATTTGGTGGCCATTTTCTCCCAATTGGCTGGCCATTGCGCTTTAGCATTTTAATGGATGAACACCCTAATGGTATACTATTAATAAACCAAATTTCATCCCAAACTGAATTTCCCATGTCGTGCCCTGCTCTTGTAAGACTTTCTATCCATAGATATCCTTTTCTGCAAATGTGGTCCCAGTGTGCCAGCGGAATGATGAGTCATTAATGACTTAAAGATATCACAGAATGGAATTGTGGGTAATAGAATTTATACATGCAACCGAAGGTCTAACTATGATGTAAATAGAGAATATGTACTTATGAAAAGAAACTGAATAAAAAAAAAGAAGTGAAGCCCTTTAATTCTAACTATATTTACTTCTCAACCATCCTGAATACTTTTAGTAGCTTAATATATCTCCCATAAACGTTAAAGGTTTATTAACTTCAATGTACAGAATTATAACTAACATTAACACTTTTTTTACCTAAAACCTCTATTCCAAGAATTACCTTTGATATATATTGCATTTTAGGAATTCTTTCAACAGAACTTTCGTAAGGCTTTCTAAATTTTCCCTACTTAAGAAGTTTCATTATTCCTAATCTTATAGCGAAGCCCACGTGCGTTATTGCCATAATAAAGGACCATAAAAACAGTCAAGAATGCTTTAACAACGATTATGAGGACTGTTTTAATCACCTCGTTTCTGGAAACTGGAGAGCTCTTAACATTCTAGAAAAAAAAAGCAGATAACGGAAGAATTTCACTTTATTTTCACAATGAGTATTTAATTGCGTGCAAAAGGTTAAATATCAGTATTATTTTCACCGATATACCTCAGAGCGAAAGTAAAACTAGTTTTTTTATGCATTTTTGCGCGTGATTTGTATAATTAAGATCCATTTAGATAATTAGTATCATTTTCACGTTGTTTGATTACTTTTGCCTGGTGGAAAAAATTGGAACGCATTTCGAGATTCATTATCGACACTAATCGTCTGCATGAGATTCGAAAAGAGCTTTTTTTTCGCGCCAAAATATATTTCGAAATAAAACTAAAGAAATATTTCTGAACTTGTGAAATATTCTACTGTAAAAACAACCTCGTGCAATCTTTGAGAAATGCAGCCTACAAAAATATTGTAAAATTGTATTTTTCTGTAAATAGATTCAACATTTACAGAAAAAGTTAAGCAATTTTTCATTTTAATGAAAATCCATTTCGATTTTCTCATTTGAAAGAGAAAAATGTAGTTGTGACATTATTAGTTTTTTTAAAATTAATTTTTGAAATGTGTCCAGATCACCCTGTATTTTACTTAGCTGTTAACTATTCATACTTAAAGGTATATATTAGATACGTTTTTTCTGTGCCTCACAATCTTTGACAGTTAAGGGTCAAAAATCAGATTCCACCTGTTAGAAAAATTGTTCATTGAAACTATGTTTTTTCAACCTTCAGCGGTGTTTCTAAATCACAACACTTACTTACAAATCAAATAATCTGTACTAATAAGAATATCAGGCATTTCAACTTTCAGCGGTGTTTCTAGATCACAACACTTATTTACAAATCAAATCATATGTACTAACAAGAATATCAGGCATTTCAACCTTCAGCGGTGTTTCTAAATCACAACACTTACTTACAAATCAAATCATATGTACTAACAAGAATATAAGGCATTTCATACCCAAGTTAATTCTTTTCCTACAACTAACTGAATAATTCATTTCGAATTCTAAAATACTGGTACCGTAAAACGGGGTTACTTTCCACCGATTTTCATGACCTCCGACAGAATTTTGAGATTAGTTACTTGTATTTCTCTAAAAGAAAGGCTTTTCTAAATTTTTCTTCATTTAGGGATCATTGGAGAAAAGTTTTTCAGCAAAATTGGGATCATAGAGTCACCTCATAAGTGGGGATACTTTGCACTGGTTAAGTTTTTCAGTATATTACAAAAACAAATTCTCTGGGTGCAATTCTAGATATATTTATTGAAAGCCTGATGAAATATACAAGAAAAATAAATTTCATAAATGCATGACTATAATTAACAATTTTATGTCATTGCATTCGGTCAAATCAGGATGGCGTTTTAAAAATCCTTTTATCCAATTATTGCCGCATGTGTTATTAATATATCTATCTATAACCGCACCTTCTTATTAAGATAAACGTTTATTTTCATTTTAAGATCTATACTACTGGCAGGAAAACCGATGTCATTGACTTTGACTGCACGCTGCAACAGTCTTTTCTTTCTCATTGGAGGAAACCAGGGGATTTCCATGTTTAGTTAGATAAATTAGCTTTCTTTTGTAACAAACTGTTCACTTGGGATACCGAAAAAAGTTTCTGTTTCTTTAAAAATGCCCGAAACTTGTGAAGTCGCATTAAATCAAGCTTATATGGTCTCTGGAGAGAACTCCATATACTTACTAGTCCCTGACTTCCTTTTAAATACCCTGGGATTATCTGAAGCTTAAGAAAAAATTGTTCTTATTATTATTTAATACAAAAATATATTAAGAAGCAATTATATCACAAATTTCCATGGTGCAAACAATTCCTCCTTTTCTGTGCAAAGTTGCCCCAAGTCAGTAAAAAATTAATTACAACTAAACTAACAAATATAATTGTGATTCAAAGCAACAAAATGACAAAATGAAAGCTAGGCCTATTATCTTTCACATTTAAATGCACTTGCCTTCAGAAATGTCATACTTTCCTGACCAGAGATAGAATTTACAGTACTAAATTTTCGCTGAAAAATTGGCTCTTTGTGTTTTCCTTCTGGAACCACCTGAATGATTGTTATATACGTTTAAGGAATGAAATACACTAGTCAGTGTTCCCAAGAAGCTAGAAAAAAAATACCAACCCGTACCCCTAATCAGTTGATCTCTATTTCACTTTTCACACAAATTTTGCTCTGGTGCAAAGTTACCTCCTCGAGTGCAAAGTAACCACGTTTTACGGTACTTTAACGAAAGAAAGAGATTATGGTTTTTTTTTCGAAGAAATTATCTGTTCTTAATTTAAAACTTATATTTTTATGATGGTTAAGTTTTGTTCATTAAAAAATTGATTTGTCTTTCCATAAAGCATGGTATTCTGTCATAAACTTCGCTCAATTTAAAAATTATAGTGTCTCTTAGTTATTTACGGGTATTGCAAAATTTCGTATAATTTCATTTTTTTGATGTGGAACAGTTTTTATAAAAATACTGCTTTTATGATATCATTGATTACTTTTTGCAGCGTAAATATTTGTTAAAGGGGAGTTTAGTATTAAAGTAGGGGATTAATGAACATCCAAAATTTATTCATCCGGACAAACTAAATTATGAGTTAATTTTAATCAAACCAATGAACATTTCAAAGCACCTACATATTTTATTTCAATCTTCTGTTATTCCAAGTCACTTAAAGTGAGGAGAATGTTAAAATAAAAGAGATATAACAGAAAAATCGAAAGAAAAAGAATAAAAACAGTGCAGACGATTTTCTTCCAAGTCTGAACTTTAACTTTCATCTTCGCTAACAGAACGTTTGCATTGAATTTCATTCGCTGACACAACGCTAATGCTCTCCAGAAATTTCAATCGATCTCTTGTTTGACAAAAATGGCTGCTTGTCTTTCGAAAGAATAAAGCAAATATTTTAACGATCAAGACAATGTAAACATGAAATTTTCTGTGTACAGAGCTGTCAAATCGGTATTTCTTGCAATGTTTATTTTCTTCTAGTGTTTTACTATTCTTTATGGTTCTCTTAATGTATTCTAATCTGTATTCGTTTAAGCAAAATTCAGAAAAACTGAACAAGAACTGATTATTTTTCTAAAGCTTACAAAATATCTACTTCGTTCCATTAGTAAAATCGGAAAATATGACATTTGGCATTTAAGGTTCAGTGTCAAAAATGACGTTAAAAAAAGAATGCAAAATATCTGACGATCATTCATAATGATGTTAATATCTATCAAATACTAAAATTAAATCTCAGTTTCAAAAAATTACATAACCCGTCAAAGGTAAACCAAATGTCCTTTCAAAATTAAGCACTTTATCAGGTTCTACAATTGGGTACATTCAATAACTTTTGAAAAACGAATAACACAATTATTGCACCAAATATAAATATATATTCATCTCATAAATCAGATGCATAGAATGTGCTATATGTATCAGCAAGATCTATTTCTTCCTGGCAAATTACAGTTTATATCCTTCGAAGATTTTCTATTTAAATCTTCATCTTATTTGTCAAATCATTAACTAACTGTGCTGTATTTACTCTGAGTGAAGCCGAGGGTTTTTTTTTCCGGTTTTATAACTTCAAGTTCGAAAATCAACAGTTTCATCAAAGATTTAGGATGAGTTTCACTTATTCCTCTGGATTCAATTTTCATTTTTCTGATTGTTATCTATATGACATCCAATACAATCTTACTCCTTTAAATGTTTGTTGCTATCCATATGACATCCAATACAATCTTACTCCTTTAACTGTTTGTTGCTATCCATATGACATCCAATACCATCTTACTCCTTTAACTGTTTGTTGCTATCCATACGACATCCAATACAATCTTACTCCTTTAACTGTTTGTTTCCTCAACTATCTAATTAGATGACACCATCTATTTTGGGAATGCGTTGTCATTTTAATTCAAATGAAAACCTAAAGGACAGTTGAAATATTTATGGGTTCTATATAAATTTTTGTATCGAATTATAACGTCTGTGAATGTCTTTGGTTTAGTTTATAAGTCTAAAATTTCGATAATTCGATGCACGTATGGTGTAAGGGGTTAAACTGAAATGATCTATAAACAGGAAGGATTCTGGTTGTAACCACAGCAGCAACACTCCCTATGCCTAACTTACAGAAGGGCGTGTCCTTCAAGATTCATAGCTGTATCGATTACGTCGAATTTATTAAATTAAAATTCCTGAAGAGGCTTTGGGAACATTTTTGAAAAATATAGGAAGTTTAGGTGTAAAGCATTGTTAGCTTAAAAAAACAGTTTGTCTCCATTTAACACTCTTCCAACATATAGTGAAGGACATAACTTCACTACGTTTTTATTAACGGAATAACAGCTGCAAATCTCTACGAATTTCCGTTTTCTGCAGAGCTTTAATAAGGAAATTAAAGCAAATTTTGATTTATAAAACAACGATTGCACTCACTGCGAAAGTAAATTAATTTTTCGAAAAAAAAATTTTGTAGTTAAATTCAGAAGCTTTTATGATTAAGAACAAAAAGATTTCTTTTTCGAATTCAGTAATACACAGAACTTGGACAAAAACATTTGTCTTTATATTCTCTTCAATGGAGATAAAGTTATTTTTTTCAAATATATTCCACCAGAAGCCGGATTAAACAGAGGAATATCTGTTGAATGCGTTATTTTCAATTCAGATGGAAACTTGCAATGTTTTAATTTACTTTCTTACTGGTTGGTAATTGTTTATCACATTGAAACCCAATACATCTATAAAAAGAAAATGTGAAAAATTACTGAAATTCAATCTGCCATAAACTGTATCGTTTTAGGTCAAATCTTATTGAATTTTCTAAAACATTTTAATATATATTGTTACAAAAATCGTCAGGTAAATGTGCGGCGAAATCAGTCCAACAAGCTGGGTATCTGAAAATGACTCTTTATTTAACGAACATTCCAGAGACTCAATGCACAGGTTCCACGAAAAGAACAGCACTTACGCAAATTAGTAACACAAACTGACAGCAAATCACTAATAATAACAGCAATAGCACGAACAGCAGCACTCAGCGTCTAACAGCTGACCAACTCGCAATGCGAACAAGACTCCAAAGCGATTGATTCAGACATCTGAGTACCTCGTTATTTATACCCTTTTCCGACAGGATGTGACGTCATATAGAATTCTCTCTAAGGTTCCCCATAACTCCTTCCCTAGTAAAAATAGGTCTAAAATACAAGTATATTCAAGAACCTCCATTTTGTCGCCAAGAGTTTCGCCAATGTCAGGGGCCCAGGCTTCATCGCTCATGATAACTATTAAGAACCTCTGTAAATCTCTCTTCTCAACCATAAGACTAATATGGCAGGAAAGCGAAATTAGAGATTTGTAACGATATATATAACTGATTACAATATCCAAGAGTAATGAGGAATATTTTTCTTTGCAAATTTTCGCCCTAACCATAATCATTCTTGAATTTTCAAGTCCTTAATTTTCTATAATTAGTGAAGGAATCTGAGAGCAGTTAATCCCCAAGTAGAAAAGAGCATCGAAATTAATTGGAGAGCAAAAGAGACCTTAAATTACATTAGGGATTTGTGGAAAGGTATTCAAAGAATGCTTTGTGTTAATTTTAAACCTGTTCTCCAGTCATTTTCTTTATCCTAGTCTGTGGAATAATTCTATTCAACGATAAATTTCCTTTGGTTGTTTTTCTATTAAAATTATGGCAATAATTAAAATATTGAATCCAATTATTTTGTTTGCTTTGCTGTGAAAAATACTGATACTAAAAGCGTTAATTCATTTTGAAGTTTATTTCTATTCTCGATAGATTAAATATGGTGTGATATGTAATGTTTGCTTTGTAGAACTCCTGAAAGAGAGGAATAGCTCTAAGCGATGTTTCAAAGGGTTGTATTTAATAAAAGCAATGTATCTTTAGCGAAACAATTTAGAAACAAAGACGCCGAAATATTTAAATCATACTTTAATTTGCAAACACGATATACATTCATGTATTTATTAAAAGGATAAAATAATATTCTGAATATTTTTTTCGCAAATGCATCTAAACGTTAATTATTATACATTTTTGAAAACTGGAAAGTTCCATACAAAATGCATTTATACAATTTTGACTTCTAATTTTTATTTTTAAATACTTCACTTTCTAACAACAAATGCAAGTTTGATCTAAAATTCTAAAATGTATAGAATTAATATAAAAAATAAAAACCGGAATGGCTTAGAAAGTTATTATTCAATCTTTGTGATAGCATCAAATTTAGGCAATGAAAGCCATCGTAAATGGCTAGAAAATCTTTTCAGAATCGCAAGTATTAATTAAAAACATTGCTAGGGCGAAATTATCGTTTTCTAAACTTCTATTATCTTTTTCACAAGGGAGCAAAAATTAAATGGAATTCTTTTAAATAAAAAGTCACTAAATACTTGGTTTCAATAATTTTCGAAATACACTTTTCTATGAAGACAAAGACAATGACTAATTTCTTCTAAAAATTGTTTCCATTTGTGAGGCAAGCGTCCATGCGTATCTGTATACCACGGCAAAGCGTCTGGGGATAGAGGATGAATATTGTTACAAAACTGTAATGTCGCTTTCCTGCCATATTAGTCTTATGGTTAGGAAGAGAGATTTACAGAGGTGCTTACTAGTTATCGGGGGATGTCAAGCATGTGCTCCTTGACATTGGCGACCATTTGTCGATTTAGCAGCAAATTTGGCAACTTTGGCGACAAAATGAAGGTTCTCAAATATGCTTGAATTTTGGTCTTATTTCTATTAGGAACGGAGATACATACAGACACCGGACAAAAAATTAGTTATCCCTAGAGATATAATGAAAAGCATCATTTAATGCCGAGTAATTCCGCCTCTGGACTTGATACCCGCCTGGATTCGGTTAGGAAGCGAGTCCACAAGGTTTTGCAGGTACGTCTCATCTAGTTTAAGCCACGCGCTGAGGATTTGATCGCGCAAATCCATCAGATTGCGGGGATGCTGATTTCTGCTTTTTACCTGCTGTTTGAGCATGTCCCACAGATTTTCTATGGGGCTTAGGTCAGGTGATTTTGCTGGCCAATCGAGATGCAATAGGGTGTGCGAATGTTCATCAAACCAGTCACATATTCTTCCAGCCCGATGAACTGTGCTGTTGTCATCTTGAAAAATAGGGGTAACAGGAGCAAACTCATCGTGCAAATGTTGACTGAAAGGCAACACCTGATCATCCAGAATGTTAAAATAAAGATGCTGGTTCATGTTCGTGGTCTCTGCAGTGCGCGCGCAGTTGAGCACGTGACTCAACCGCTGCGCCATCTGTAAAGGCTTAACGATTCATCTGTGCTTGCGCACTAGGGTGACTAATTCTTTGTCAGGTGACTTCAGAATGTACTAGAATGATTCTATGTGACGTCACATGCTGTAGGGAAAAGGTATAAATACCCGGAGGTGCTGTCACGGGTGTGCGTGTTTGAACGTCTTTTCAATCTCTTGGAGTTTTGTCCGTAGAGCAATCTGGTAAGCTGATAGTCGTCGAGTGGTATCGGAAGTACTGTCACTGTTATCATTAGCGATTTGCTGTCTGCTTGTGTTACTAATTTGTTCAAGTGCTGTTTTTTCCTGTTTTCTGTGCTTCGTGTTTTTCGGAATATTCGTGAATGAAGCGCCATTCTCCACTATCATGCTTGATGGGCTATTTTCGCCGCACACTCCCCGGATGAATTTGGTAACAATCTATACTTATAAAAGTCAATGTTTGCATGTGTGTGTGCACACAGGTAGTCTTTATGATGACTCAATGCATCTCGAAGCCGGAATTTTAAAATTTAATCTAGAAAATTTTTTCTTTAATGTTCTCTGTTGTTTTGGTTGGATTTTTCGCACTAATTTCTCAATAGAATGATTTTGAATAATTTTACGAAAAAAAATAGATAAACCATCGGAAAGAGCACACAATTTCCGTTCTAATGAAGTTAGTTTCGAATATCTAACGTAATTTACTGAATTACTGAGTCACTTTTATGATAATTTTTAATAAGAATTTCTTCAAATAATCGCTGACGCAATCGCCTCTGACGTTCTAACATCTCCACAATTTTCATTTTTTTTTCGGATTATAACTGGAACGTTTCTGTCGGATTTAAAACAAGAACGGTTAAAATATCTTTTTTTTTTCGTTTCTTTAAATTAATTTTTCCCTGATCAGTTCAAACAGTCTTTTTGCTAGCGAGATTGAACCGCGAGAGTTTCTCCGGATCGCATTGTTGCAATTTCATTGGTTGGTGCGTGACCTTCCTCGCTGCAGGTGACGTCATATGTTTTCATTTCCAGCATGCATTTCTACAATACGGTTCCTTTCGTCAGGTGACGTCATTACATTCACGTCATCGTCATCTCAATAATATATACATTTCTGTTTTGGTAAATGCCATTATCGCAAACAAAAATAAGCGGGAAAATCAATAATGTGTATCATTTGTTTTGATTTTGTTTTCAAAACTTTTTCGAGTCATTGTGGGCATTCCTCCCCCCATTTTATTGAACTCCCGATTCCACGGGCAACGCCGTGCGCGTACTGCTAGTATCTTATAAGTATTATAAGATACTTAAAAGAAATAAGATACTTTAAATAAATAAAAATCTTTTTCATTCCGTATGCATAAAAAATATGGCGTTCAATCTATTGTTTTTATTACCGTTAAAATGTGTAATTCAGTTATTTCATAGAAAACCTAGTTGTTTCATGAAATAACTGATCAAGACGGTTTAAGTGTGTAATAAATTAATAATTCTCTACTTTAATAAGTTATTCTATGCAATAATTAGTTAATCTATAAATTAACTTTTGATGGACAGTTAAAATGCAAATAAAAAATGTAATTGAATTATACAACACAACAGCAAATTAGCGTTCATTATAAAAATATTACGCGGTACTTTTCCGTGAGCCGGGCGCAAGCGAAGATTCGCCAAATAATGTAGAATTCCGCCAAATTTCTTACAACCATTCTCTTGGCGACTTGGCTCGCGTTTGGTTCACAATTGGTAACATTTGCGCCCGGCTAACGGAAAATCGCTTCGCTCTTGGCAACTTGGCCGTTCACAATTGGCGATATTTGCGCCCGGCAAACAGAAAATCGCTTCTCTCTTGGCGCCTTGGCTCGCGTTTGGTTCACAATTGGCGACATTTGCGCCAAATCGCTTCGCTTGGCGACTTGGCTCGCGTTTGGTTCACAATTGGCGACATTTGTGCCCGGCTAACGGAAAAGTACCTATTACGGGCAAAAGTAAGTAATATTTGTCATATTCTTAACCCGTCAGCACACGCATGGGGTCTTTTTGACCCCACCCTTTCTCTTCTGTTAAGAAAATCTGGGAATTTCTAAAAACTTGCCCCTATTACTTCTTGTACTTTCATGTGGGAGATAGAAGAAGAAGAAGATAAGAGCAGCAGAAGCCGATGAAATGGAGTTTCTCCCTTTATAGTGAGGGGGTTGGGGTCAAATTGACCCATGCGTGAGCCAGCGTTTCGGATTCATTTAACGTTATGGCTATGGCAACGTACGACCGTGCGCAACACAGAAGAAAATAACATAGAAAAGGTATGGAATAACGGAGATAAGTTCAACTTTCCCTTTTCGCATTAAAAATCGCATTTGTTTTTCAAATACAAGTTATTTGTACGAAAAAATGTTCTTATACTTAGAACATATTTTATTTTGGTACAAATAGTCAATAAAATAAGGAGTAAGTGTTTAACAATTTGGGGTCAAAATGACCCCGCGCGCGAGCTAATGTTCCAAAGATGGGTGCGTGTGCTGAAGGGTTAAACGAAACATAAAAGTTAATATAGTTACTGTTATGTAACGCTCTACAATGGGTTGAAAATGGTGTGATATTTATAATCAGTGCTTCTCACTTAACAACCTTTTTATTTTGGAACACGGATTGAAATCACTCTGTAAATGGCAATATAGTATTTACAGTATACTCTCTATTATCTGTGCTCGGATTATCCGGTTTGCGGATTATCCGTGCTCATTCCGGACTCACAAAAAAATTTAAAGAGAAAAATTTTCACTCTTATCATGCATGTAAAATCGATGTTGATGTCCGATCGAGAGATTCATTCCGTGAAATCGGTGATCCGTGCCGGCGGAGGCTAAAGAATAGATTCTTTCTTCCTCCACGTGCAATCTCTACCACTTCAACCCCTAATTTTCCGTGAAATGAATCGTCCACTTCCTGCTAGCTTATTCTCTTACGAGCACGCTTCTCCCTGACACGTTATTCTTAAACTTCTTCGTTCTCTTCCACTTTCGCATGTGTTCCTTTAGTTTTGCGTCTTGTTTATCGTCAGTTAGTAGTGTGAAATTTTTTACTGGTTATATGAGTGGTGTGAAACGAAAACGAAACGTTTTAAATGTTAAACAAAAATTAGAAATCCTTCAAAAATTTGGTAATGGAGAATCAGCTTGTACTGATTCAGAAGATGTACTAAATGAGGGAAATACAATTTCTCATTCTTCCTTCTTTTCTCACTAGGAAAATTTCTAGTTTGATGTTATACAGCATGCGAATGTAAGTAATTTTTATATTTTTGTACTGATGTTGATTTTTTCTTAAATAAAAAGGAGTTTTCGGATTATCCGTGTTTCTCTATTGTCCGTGCGATCCCTCCCGGTGATTAACCCGGATAATCGGGAGTGCACTGTATTATTAATAAGAGAGATGAATCATGTAGGTTATTTTGCACATTAACGGAGTGTAGATTGTAATTCTATGAAGCATTTAGTTAAATGGAAGATTATAATTGAGTTTCGCGCTTTAACTGACTTGATCAGTTATAAACTGAAATAGCAGGTTTCATATTTTAACAATAACATATGCACTCGCTCTGTTTACTTTAAAAATTGCCCGTTAACTTCTTGTAAAAATGAATCTTAAAATTTATAAGGTTTACAACAGACAATAAGCAGACACAATTGAAATCTATAGCAGGCCTTTATACTATTTATATCATGCTCTTTTCATAAAGTGAGAAAAGAAGAAATGTTCTATTGTCTGTTACAGAAAGAAAGTTCCCAGACATGGCCACGCCCACTTTTAATATTCTATTTAACGACAAAAAATCGTTTGGCAACAAAGTGAAAAGTTAAAAGAAATAATAAGAACTGTGAATCAAACTACAGGACAAATCTAAGTGACTAGTAACTATCAAAACATAAATGTTGCAATTCAAGACGGATTGAATATGTTTTGGGTGTGTTCACTGGCGTTACTGTTCAAGTTTACAGCACTTATATTTAAAATGGAAAATTCCCCTGTTTTAATTTTGTTTCCCAAAATCAAGAGGGACGAAAATAAAAATAACTCTTGTTTGTCATCTTCAAAACAAACACAGATACGAAAACAGAAACAGAAACCAAATAGCACAATTAAATCCTTCCTTAATTACATTTTTTCTACCAGCGCTTACTCAATTTCCTGAAACATTTTAATATATCTCTATAATTGAATACAACATTCCATGACGTATAATGAGGAATACTTTTCTCCACATATTTTCGCCGGCGCTTAATTAATCCTAAAATCCCAAGTTCTTAATTTTCTGTAATTAGCGAAGGAATCTGAGACCAGTTAATCCCCCAGTGCTTTGTACAAAAGAGCATCTAGTTTAGCTGGAGAACGAAGGAGACATTAAATTACATTAACGATTTGTGGAGGGGTATTGAAAGAATGCCATGTGTTAATCTTTAGATCTGTCATCCAGTAATTTTCTTCAACCGTGACCGTGGAATAATCCTATCCAACAATAAATATCGTCTGCTGATTTTTCTATTAAAAGTTATGTCAATAATGAGAATTCTTAAATACAGTTCTTTGTTTGGTTGTTATGTACAATTATGATACTGCAGGTGGTAATTATTTTTGATGTTTATTAGTGTTTCCGATAAATGAAATATAATAAAATACAGGTGGTCATATGTTATGGGACCCATTTCAAAAATTAATAAAAAAACTAAAAATGTAATAACTGCGGGTTTTTAAATGAGAGAACAAATAAAAAAGTTGCTTTTTATTTCAGATAGGTGGCGTACCATTGCGGCCTTCTAAATTTGCAACAGCGAGAGATTTCCGTACGCGATGGCTACCGATCAGGAGAAGCCGACGCGTGTTTTCTGGTTTCTTTTTTTATTTTTTCTTGAATATCTCAAAAACTATTCAGTTTTCGAATTGCAAATGATTAAAGAAATTAAAGAGCGCACAATTTTCTACAAATGCATGCTTTTATTTTTCTTCTGGTTTTAATAATTTTGCAGATAATGGCTCTCAAAATTGGGAGATGTCCAATAATTTACGACCACCTAGACCACCGTAACAGCGTGCTACCTATCTGAAAAAAAAACTTTTTAAAATGCACTCTCATTAAAAAAAAAATTGTAGAGGGACGAGACTCATGTTTATATGGAATGCCGCTGTTGAAGAATTAATTCAATTCCAGGAACCATTTTTATTAAATGGCTAAGTTCCATGACGCAGTACTTTAAAAAGTACAAGACGCAAGACAGAGAACAACAACACAAGACAAGTACACAGAAGAAGAAGAGAGAGAGGCATCATGGGAAAAACCCGGATGGCTCTAGTAGCGCCACCTACCATAAAAAGGAGAAGGCAGAGAATTGTAACCGCTACAAATTTAGTTTTTTATTAGTTTATTTTTACTAATTTTTGAAATGGGTCCAACAATTTATGACCAATTTTATGTTGCGTCCAGTTTGAAGGATGATTCAAATCGAGTAGAAGAAGTAAATAATGTTTTATAGTATTGCGTGTTTAATAAAAACAAATATATTTAATGTAAGAATGTGCCTATTAGAACCCTATTGAAATATCATAATCAAATTTTTAATAATGTAGATATGATATATATTCGTAACATTATTAATGGAAACTAACAAATATTGGATATTACTTGTGCGAAGAAAAAATTACTAGCATATAGAAGCACACAAAGTTCCTTTAAATTTGATGAGAATATTACGGTTTTTTTTTGGTATTTCAGTTGAGAAGGTTGCTTTAACCAAAGTAGCAGAACTAAATAATGTTTCTTAGTGTGATCTGTTTAATAAACATCACGTATTTTTAGTGTTAGAATATGCTTACTAGAACGTTAGTGAAATATCATAATAAAATTTTAGTATTGTAAACATGATGTAGTACTTTCATAACGTTATCAATGAGAATGAACAAATATTAAGTATTATTTTTAAAATCATAGATTAAAATAAATAATCATGAAAGCGTATAAATTGTCTTTAAAATCGGTGATAATGCATAAATTTCTTTTAATGTTTCGATTGAAAAGCTATAATCACAGCCATTCTATAAAATCTATTGTACAGATATTAAATGTGACGTTTAAAAGTGTTAATTTAATTGATAATATGAATATTATGCATTTAATTTATTTGAAAGGAATTTAGAAAAAGTATCAATTTCAATGCGTTATCTTATTATTTTACAAAGGATATTCCAAAATGCGGAAAAGATAAGATTTTTGTTTTCTAAAATCAATTTAAACAAAAGCCGTTTCATTGTTTTAGTAATTTTTCAGTATTTATAAAAAAATTGAATGAAATCATCTATGAATGCATTGTTTCAATAGCCTTTTGAAAATCGCCAAACTCAAATTGAATTACGAATCTAAAAGCTTCAAAAAGAAATATTAATATTTTTAGAGGAAACATATTGAAAAAAACTTGAATAAATCTTTTGAAATGTAAAAATAGTAATAACTTATTTACATTTACAAAGAAATTAAAAATAAATACTAAGTGTTTACTTTTATTGAAAGTTACAGCAATTATTAGAAATCTGAAAGTAGTTTCTTTTCTTTATGGCATGGAATAAAAATATTAATACCGAAGTCTGTAATTAATTTTGGTGTTCAGAAATGATTACGACAAATGAAATGTTGCTTTAAATTTGACTTGAAAGCTAGACTTTTACAACGTATTCTGATACAGTTTTAAAAAATGAAAAAGAAAAGAGTTCTATTAAGAAGTGAAAGGCATTTATTTAAAGATTGGGACGATCCAAAATATTTTATATTTTTCACAATTGTTTTACAAGTATTAACATGACGTATTTAAAAAGCTTCAGATTATTTTAATTTAATTTGCGAAACATTTTTGCCAAATTCAATGCCTTATTATTCTTTAGAAATCGAACAAAAATTTTAACTACACACAATTAATAGATAAACCTAACTTTCCTAAATTCCTTTTTTGAAGACGAGACATGAAAATGACAACTTCAAGACGTAAATTTCTCTATTTATTAATTTCAGATTTTAATAACAAGCGGAGGAACTTTCAGAACAGGAAAAAAATTCAATAACTCTTGATGTGAGTTGAAACCAACCATACATTTATCACCAGTATGATTTTTTCAATAACATCTCTTTTTTAATATTTCAACTATAAAATTATAAATTTTCAATTAAGAAAAATTCCCCGTTTATTCATTTATTCTATCTCTTCTCCATAACCATACATTATTCATGATAGAGAACTATCATAAAAGTACCTAAATTAGTTTTATTAGTAAAATTCATCTTTTGCAAGCACTTTTATTTAACTTGATTAGTTTCATGTTTGTAGAGATAGTACTTTGTTTCGTACTTGATTTTTCACTCATTTCCTCATGTCTTGAGTTTTGAAAGTTTTTATACTTTTGTGTCCCTGATGACAATACACTAGTTTTAATTTTTTCAGAACATAACTATCAATTAATCGAATGATCATCCTAAAGATAAGAATAACGTTTCATTACCCCGCATCATTATCCTTTACATCTAAAAGGATTTTAATTAGTATTAAATAATAAGGAATAATAAGGATTGCCGAGACAACCATCACCAAACGCTACCAAGAATTTTTATTTATTCATTGATTAAAGGGTTTTTTTTGGGAGGGGGATTTTCAGCTACAAAGACTATTATCCCCTATTCATTCCAATATTCGTTTCAATCCGCTTAAAAAATAGGCGAAAATTGCCATCAAAAGATGGACTAGAACTACTGCTGATCAAATCTGGTCGAAAAAAAAATGGCTCCCTACAAAGTAAAGCCGCCATCTTCTTTTCCGCTACTAGTGTTTCTACTAATTTTTATTAAAAAAATAATATAAAACAAAAGAAAACACGACTTGTTGCCATCACAAGAACGGACAGCACCAAAAGTTATTTACAAAAAGTTAAAATTTGACAGCTGCCCCAGTGGCACAATGGCTAATGACTTCGAACGTTACAATAAGATTATTTTCTACTCCTGTTGCATTATGGGATGCGTGAAGGACAGGTTTATTATTAATGAATGAAGATAAATATACCTAACATCATAGATGGTCTAAAAAGAACCATATATATTTGATATGGAAGGAAGCTGTTTCAACACTAAAATTCCAATCTTAAGAGTAAATCTTGGTTTTCTTTTATCTGAAACAAAATAGAAATATTAGGTATGTAAGGCAAGACTTTCTCTCTCAAACTGAACATTTTAAGGTTTGTTTGAATGCTTGTCGCCGTGTGGGCTTTCTATTTATGCCAATTTAATTATAGACAAAGCCTATCCAATTCATGTTTAGGGCCATTCTAGAACAGCGAAGATAATGAAATATGAATTTTGACTGGATTGAAACAAGAAACATTGGACAATGAACCCCTACTCTCACCAGATCCAGACTAGGAACAATTGCTTAACCTCCACCCAAGTTCAACTCATTTTCCATAATTTGGGCCTTTTCCCTTCCACTAATACAATACACAAATCAGCCAATCAAATTATGTTTTAAATACTTTCATCTCCCAGGTTGTACAAAAAAATCTCTATGCATTTTATACTGACATATGCATAACTTACTACTGTTTCATCCTATTTCAATCGTCTGTAATGTTTCCAGGTCATTTAACGCTTAGTGAGTTTTGTATATATAAGGTGGGCCTAAATGAAACGGAGACTACAGTTTTATGTAAAGAAATTTTTAATAACAATATTCTAATTACAGTTCATGTGGAACAGAACAATAATAAATAATCGCCATTGACACTGATACACCGATCCCAGCACGTAGGAAGGGAGTGGATGGCTTCAGTGTAGAAGTTGCTGAGTCAGGCAAACACCCATTCTCGCCGTCTTCTGATCCTCTGACAGATCCTTGGGCACCCACTGTGCACAAACTGTGCCATAACCAAGCTTCTTGTGGAATATGTGATGCACAGTATATTTGCTTATCGACAGTTCAACAGCAATTTCACGTGTGGTGATTGGACGATTCTGCCGTATGAACTCATGCACAGCCGAAGTTGTGGCACTGCTAGTCACAACGTGCGCCTGCCCAGGGCGTGGCAAGTCTTTGATGTTTATGCGTCCCACCTCATAACGCTGACACCACCGGAATATGGTGCACTGTACGAGACACTACTCTCCGTACACCTCTTTCATCCTCCGATAAATTTGTGACGCATGCTCCCCTTCTGCGCGAAGAAGTTGGATAACTGCTCTTTGTGATGATCTGGAGGAATCCATCATACAACAAACTGCGGAAAAACTCTCCAGAAATGAATATATTAATGCGAGGCCGTTAACTACGCATGTGCACCTTCGAATACCACCACGCCATCTATCGGCTAGCACATTAAGTCACTGGGATTTGATGCAAAGCCGATACAGCTAAGGTCTCCTTTTCGTTTGGGCACACGTTATATTTTTAACGGTAGCATTTAGTTCACATTCTACAATAAAAAAAAACTTTGTATTCTATGTGTATATTGTAATGTCGCTTTTACTTTGTATTATAAGTATTATTTCGATTTTCACTAAATCTTTCCGTGTCTGCCCATTCAACTAACAAGGAACCTTCACGGTTCCCAGTTCGGGGGCATACTGTGGCGAAAAGAAGCAAAATCTATGAATTTTTGAATATCTTCTCGTTGATCGATTAGGACCAAATTTGGTGTCAAGACAGCATACCAAATTTTTGGTTTATCGAATCCACATGCACACACATACTCACAGTTATCGCTTCCAAATACACAAAAAGGCCGATAGTTATATAATTAATTTTTTGATGGATTTCATTCAAAATTTGCCTAAGATCTACAAATGTGATGATAAAACAATACGTAAAGCTTATCCATCTAATTCATTGCGTTTTTGAGTTATTGCGTTTACTTGAGCTGGAAAGATCAGACGTACATCAAATCTTGCGACAAGAGTGCTTATGCGCACTAAGAACAGCGCCTGTGTGGTGGGAAGGCGCGAACTGAAGACAATTTACTCAGATCCGTAAAGTAAAACAGAGAATATGTGCCCACGGCCCCGAACTAAAACCCCTTTTTAATAGTTAGAATTAAACGTAAATGTTTTCCCTTTGTGTGCATATGCTTGTGTTTTGTAAATGAAGCAATTATAACACTCTGACTCCTAAGCCGGCCGTCATCGGCCATGCAACTTCTA
>BGPR01028191.1:0-20137 GCA_013235015.1 Araneus ventricosus | reverse complement strand
TAGTCTGTCCGAAAACGAAATCGGCGAGTTTGAAGTCGGTTCTCGATTTTTTTTTTGTATCATCTGAAATGAAAATGATTTATTTATGGTATTCGCTGAAATAAGAATAATTAGACTGGCATTTCTGGGATATGGTGACGCACATTCTAACGGTCTTCAAAATTATTTTTCTCGGAAGAAATTTCTTTTCTTTAACACTATCTTACAATTTCCCTTGAAGATTTGTGAAAAGCACCATTACTCGGCTGGCAATAGTTGGATTCTATTGAGCGAATTTTAAAATGTTATCTGTGGTAGTTGATGAAAAGCTTTCTATGTAAAAATCTAAGATTCTGTAATTCGTAGAAGAATAATAAAAAGAAAATCTAGTTTTCATAAAAGCGTGAAATTGATTTCTTCGTAATGTAGCAAGCTATAAATTTAATAGACTTTCATCCAAATTGAAACTTAAATTAATGGCTTTGATGTTTATATTTATGTTCAAATAGGCAAAATATTTTATTGATCATAAATATTTTGACATTGCGATTCAGAATAAAAATTCACATTATTTGTAAAACTATTATTTAAATTTATTTCCAAAGTAATTCCATTTTTTAAAAGTTAAATTACTAGCTCAGTTCCGTTCAATTTTACAGCATTCTTGTCGTATCCCAATACCATATTTGGAAATAGGATAGGAAGTTAGGATTTCGCTAGGCTAATAAAGCTATCGTGGAGAAAGCCGGTTCCGAACCAAACCGTCCTATTTTTCATAATCTTTAATGCAAGTTCAAAACCGGATATGGAGATCAGACCATGCTCCCAGTGTAGATTCAGAACTTCAGCTTCAGTTATTTTAAATTCTGTTTTAGGAATACCCCTTTTAAAGGTCTTAAATCTGTTATGTAGTCTAATTGCTAGAAGAATTGAGTAATCCTAGAAATACTTGAGTTTTCGAAAATCTCTCCCATCTACACCATGTTTTAACTTGTTGGACAAGTACGTTTCCAGCTCGGAAAAATTCTTGCATCATAGTCTCGTACTATTTTAAATTTATCGGATGAATTTTAAACTTAATTCTCAGTTCAAACCGTTAATTCTTTCAATTTAAGGTTCGTAAATGTTGTGTGGTGTGGCAATTTGCTTTAAGAACACCGTATATAGAAGGTAATTTCTTTATCCTCCATAACAATTACTTTTCAGCTCATTTTGTTATCTTGGAGCCAACCTTCCTTGTATTAAAGGGTAATTTCTCGGAAAGGCGTTGTTAAGTTGTGTTGTGAAAAAGATGGCTGGTGCCATTGTCATCGGATCCTAGTGCAATATAACTTGTACTATCAGTTTGCATTCCCGTTTTTATGTAGTGGAATGTAATCTTTTCGATTCCTGAAATTAGGGCATCTGGGATGGCTCCAACATTTTAAACCATCCCTTGCGGTTTATCGTCCTCGTCAAAGGGATTAATTTGATTTAACATGGTTGGGGTTTACAGTAGGATTATGAAGAAACGGAAGAGAATTATTTCATTTGCTTGGATTTCCAAATCATTCTCTGGATAATCTACCTGCTGTCCTAAAAAGAACATATTTTCAATAGAAAAATATGCAAACGATGGTAAAATTCTACCGGCAGAATGTTAATGCGTTTAAGTGAGGTCAGGAAATCTTGTTAATACACTGTGTTGGTACCACTGAAATCCAAAACCACGAGTCATTGGAAGAGTTGAAGATATGACGATAACTTTGAAAGCAAAAAATTAGTGAGTTGATAACTGTATTCGACAGAGATGCTATTGAACGCGCTGTTGTACGTGGTTCAGTAAATTCAAATCGGTACACTAGAATCTTGAGCGAGTTCAAGTCAATCCTTTGTAAAACGATTTATCCGTAACGGTTGCAAGAGAGTGGGGTTACATCGATCTACTCTGCTTCACTTTTCGCCTGGTACAATTGGTAACCGTTGCGTTTGAATAACCAAATGGTGACAGAAAATATGCCAAATGGCCGTAGTCGTTAGCAAGTTACGATGCATGATTTCTTCTTGTAGTGCCTATAGCATGCGGTGCATTCCCGAACTGACAGAACTAGAGATTATCAGACAAGAATGTCGCGCCATTCCAAAAGCGATAACGCAGAATATTGCTATTTTCCCTCTTTGTTTGTGAAAATAGTTATCAGATTGACATCTCGAGAACATTGGAGATAAAATATCCAGTTCATAGAATAGTTTCAGGATGTCCTTCTCAACACACCCTGAAGCGAAAACCGAATTCGTGATTCTTTTTGTTTAGACGCCGTATCCTACTGATTGTCAACACAACAATCCAATTCCATTGCCATTTTAAATTGCAACGCTACCACCTATATGAAAGTGAGGAAATCTCCATTCTTCTCGACAAGATAAGTGGAGCTCAAAGATGTGCCAAGTGTAAAATGTTTTTCATCAGGATTCCTTATTTCTGCTTAAAAACCAGTTTCTGCCGGAAATTAGCCACGGCTGATAACGGCTTTCCCCTTCCCTAAGTATTTGTGATTTTCCATGCTAGCATTAGGTCCTCGGAACTCGTAAAAAGCTTAGGATAGCGACATGAATCTTTCCAGTGTGAGTCTGTTTGTCCCTGCCCCAGTGTGAGTCTGTTTGTCCCTGCCCCAGTGTGAGTCTGTTTGTCCCTGCCCCAGTGTGAGTCTGCGAGTAGAAATCGAATTTTCACCTGCATCGTATTTACTGATTGACTTTTCCGGAGAGTTCATCAGTAGGCAAAAATTTCACTGCTATGCTAAGTTTCCTACGATTCCGAGGACTTTCGCTAGCATGGGAAATTGCAAATATTTCGGAAGGGAAAGCCGGTCTCTCTCGTGGCTAATTTCCGGCAGATAAGGAATTTTAACCAGAAATAAGGAATCCTGATGAAAAATTATGTTACACTAGACATATAGTGAAAAGTGGAGCTCAAAGATATCCTGTCTAGAAGAATGAATTCCTTACGATCACATAGGTAATAGCGTTGTAATTTAAAACAGCAATGGAATTGGATTGTTGTGTTGACAATTGGTAGGATACGATGTCTAAACAAAAATAATCACGAATTCGGTTTTCGCTTCAGGGTGTTTTGAGAAGGACATCCTGAAACTAATCTATGAACTGGATATTGCATTACCAATGTTCTCGGAACGTCAATCTGATAACGATTGTCGCAAACAAAGCGGGGAAAAATAGCAATATTCCGAGTTATCGCTTTTGGAATCGCGCGGCATTCTTGTCCGATAATCTCTAGTTCTGACAGTTTCGGAATGCACTGCATGCTATAGGCACCACAAGAAGAAATCGTGCATTGTAACTTGCTAACGACTACGGCCATTTGGCATATTTTCTGTCACCATTCGGTTATTCAAACGCAACGGTTACCAGTTGTACCACGCGAAAAGTGAACCAGAGTAGATCGATGTAACCCCACTCTCTTGCAACTGTTACGGATAAATCGTTTTACAAAGGGTTGACTTGAACTCGCTCAAGATTCTAGTGTACAGATTTGAATTTACTGTACCCCGTACAATAGCGCGTTCAATGGCATCTCTGTCGAATACAGTTATCCACTCACTAATTTTTTGCCTTCAAAGTTATCGTCGTATCTTCAACTCTTCCAATGACCTGTGGTTTTGGATTTCGGTGGTACCAACACAGTGTATTAACAAGATTTCCTGTCCTCACTTAAACACATTAACCTCCTGCCGGTAGAACTTTACCACCGGTTGCATATTTTTTTCTATTGAAAATCTGTTCTTGTCAGGACAGTAGGTAGATTATCCAGAGAACGATTCGGCAATCTAAGCAAATGCGATCTTTTTCGTAGCTTTCTTTTCTTTGATTAACCTGGTTGGGTTTACAGTAGGATTATAAATTAGTCCCTTTGATATGAACGATGAGAAACCTCGTCGGATGATAATTTAAAACGTTAGATACATCTCCGATACCCTTATTTCCGGCATAAATGATGGATTCCCGTTTTATGTCTGGGAAAGGTATTTTGCAAGTTTGAATTGGCTGTTTTTCATCTTGGACAAACACCACCTAAGCGGATATTCCTATACATACGTTCACTGATCGTATGGATTACAATTTTAGAATAATTCTGTTTTTAACTACCTATATTTATTACAAATATCCCAAGTTCTTGGACCTGCAGGATTAAATATTTCGGCTATTTCTTTCTTTCATTCAGTGTTCCTAAAGACTTATAGTAAATTTGTGTAGAAACCTCGGATATTGTGCATCAGATTATGGAAATTAAAAATTTAAGCTGAGGCAGGCTGATCTTTTTGTTTTGATAAACTTAATATTTGACAAGAGATGTGCAGCATTTTAGGATGCTCTTAAATATTAAAATGATTCAATTTAGATTTAATAAAACAAGGACGTAATCTGTCCAAACTTCGTCAAACATAACCCTGGAATATTGTGTCTAAATACGATATAATCTAGAGGTCATATCCATCATATATTCTATTGTGTTATTATATATGATAAATGAACCATTAGAAATATTGGGTCTAATGTTCTGCTGTAATTGTTATTTGATTTCACCAAATAGTTTCCGCACTTTTTGTATCCTCGAAAATGAAAGGTACTTCCGAGCGAAAACATTTAGAAAAGCGCCAAATTTCAGGACTGTTCTGGCCGACTTGGGAAGGTACTTCATTGTATGTCGGCCACAAGTATGACAGAAAAACGTTGAAGATATAAAGACTTATGTTGTGCCATTAGTAAGGATGATGGAATAAGAAATGCTCTGACCAACCTTAGCGTGCGGGCCAAACAAAAATGACCCGGACCGCCGCTAAAATTTGTCGGGCACTGCTACCCCCGCATTATAGCCCCCATTACGAGAGGCTCATGATATGACCCCTCGGACACAGGTACGACCCGTCATCGATAGGGGGTAATTTAGCCCCCACCATTACTATATCCCACTGGATGCAATACTGTGCTTACTTATACGGCGGGTTCATCCCCAAATTTGAGGTGGCCTAGTAAGTTGTACTATCAGTCAGGGTGAGAAGGCTGTCAATTTTTCGTACAAAATCTATCATAAGGCAAATTCTAACGTTAAATAAACTTCATATACACCAATCACAGACTTCGCATTTTATTCTTTTGTGTAAAAAAAAAATTAAGTATTCATATCGGCTTGTAGAATTCTCCAGTACTCTCTCCGTACTAGCCAAGAAGGCAACACAGGAGGGAATCCCCACATGCATCCCAGCGCCAAGAAACCATATCAAGAGTCTGCTGCAAAGAGAGTTCCTCATCCGCTGGCAAAAAGAATTGGACAATGGAGAAACAGGCACGAGTATTCACAACGTTTTGCCTTAAGTCAAGACAACTCCTACTCCATGGCAAAGGCCAGAAATAATGTTCGTCATGGTCCACAGCCCATTTCCGACATATCTGAAAAGATTCAACATCAGAAGCGGCGATTCCTGTGGCTGCTGAAACCTGGGAAACCCCTTACACTATGCTACGAGTTGCCTGTTTACAACATCATGCCACCTAACAAAACCGTCAGCTGACCTAGAACCACTTTGGTTGAAAAGAGTTATGAGAAACAACGATTCTAGGGCGAAAATCAGAAAACTCATCCACTTCATCGCGGAAAACGAAACACTCTTATTTCCAAAAGATGGCGACAACAACTAGCCAGACTCATTTAACCCTATGTACTCATATTCTCTCTTCTTTCATACATAGGGCACGACCTTCTCAAATTCAACAACACAACGTTCTGAAAGACTGAACTTAAAAACATATTATATTCTTTTGTTCTAAATGTCCTGTTTTCTGTATCTTTATATAGAAATTTTTTGTTGTTGTTGCTCTGGCTTTCTCAATAAAGTTTCACGCATACCCAAGCAACCAACAGGGAGCCGTCCTGGCTCCGAGTTCGGGGGTATGCTGTGGTGTTATGTAGGTGTCCTTAAATTGCAAGTTCAATTCTGGTATTTCGTAAGTTTCTTAACTATGCAGAATCTGTCGAAAAATATAATTTGACCCATCTGTAAATAATTCATTCTGGTTGATGTTGTGTTTGAAAATGTTTCTCATAAAGGCGAAAATTAAAGCGGAAAAATAGTCGCAAATTATTCGGATGAAAACTTTTAATCCTGCTTTATAATTCAGTTGCATTATCATAGCTATGTGATGTACTTTCAGAACAATAAAAGCCGACCATTTCACTCGAATATAGAAGATTACCAAGTTCATCTAATCCTACATGACCACACTCTATTTCTAGTTGTGAAAATAAAATGGTCCCATGTATCATTACTAAGGGGAAAACATATAGTAATGGTTTTCTTCAAAATTTTAAATTTCAATTAATTGTTAACACAAATATCACGCATACACGAACACTTAAAATATTTTTATTAATCTAATTACTGGTCTATATAGTTCGAGAGGTTTTATAGAATTTTAAGCATTATTGGTCCATTTAACCAGATATGTTAAATATATAAACAGAAGATGCAACAGTTCACAAAACTCAAACGGTTTGAAAGCGTTTATTAATTTGTGCAATTCTTTGTTTTCCCTATCTATTTGATAGCAAAATAAACAACTACAGCAGTTTATGTTAGTGGTTTATAACGAAGGATTTAAAAATCATGTGCCAAAAACTACCAACAGAAATATTTTATCCCCTGGAACATTTGGAAAGGGCACCGAAATCTGCAAAACTGCAATACCTCCCAGAATCAGAATTCGTTGCTTCTTATCTTATAAAAATCCTGGTTTCAAAGCTTCTTCCCAAGTTCCAGCGTATCCAACACTTAAATCCTACATATCTTTAAAACTTTCTTTAATCTTTTCAAAGCTTGGTAACCCTGCTCTTTAAAAATTTCGCAGGCTGAAGAACTTCTCCAAAATAGAATGTCATCTAATTAGATAATCTAAACGGTGTAGATCTGAAGATGGCTTTAGTTTGTGAGACGTCTTCTGGTTGGTAATGAAGATGAATATTGCTGCATTGTCGAAAAATAGTCTATTCAAGGTTTTGGTGTTTGATTTCTCTGATTTTAAATATTTAGAATAAGAAGGCTCCAATTTGGGCCTTTGGCTCCCTCAGACATTTAAGACTGCAAGTGACGAAATTAGGGTTTCTCCGCCTTCCTAAAAAGATGCATGTCACTGGGTTTAGATGCCGTGTCTAACTAGGCTGCCGGCACATTCATCATTTTGTAGATTTGTCAATCACCCCAAATCTTGTCTTCCAACTTTGCAATCTGCAAACCTTTATTTTGAAAGTGAATTTAATGTGTAAAAATGTTTGGTTATGTTTTCTGAATAGTCTTGTAATAGCAGGATATGAAAGATTGCTTGAGAGTCTGACTTGGCTAGTAAATGGTTACAAGTGCGATACCGGTTCAGTAGCTCCATCCCTAGTTCTGTATATCATTCCTTAGTCTTGTAATCTTAATTTGTGTAAAATTCACCTCTTGGTCTCTTCGACTTGCAGCAGCGACTTACAAATCCATTTCATTTTGTAGTAGTGTATTGGAAATATTACGGTATATCATGGCCATTTTAGGTTCTCGTCAATATCATCTAAATTGATCATCTGATAAATTTGAGGCTGGTTATCAACTTAGGTAAAATTCGCCGGATAGAAGCAGAACTACAAGACCATCTGAGTGTACTCGATGTATTCTCAATTTTGAAATATTTCAGCATCCGGAGTGATGTGTCGTTTGAATTTAGATAAATATTAGTTTGTTACGGTTATGGCGCAATTTAATTAATAGATTAAAAATTGTATGCATTTATCTCCAAAGATGATCAAAGAATGTATTCTAACGGTTAATATCACCCAGCCTTAAAAACCTATAACTGTAGAATTTATAAAATTTTGTATATGCATGAGTATCGTTTGTATACGCTAGTATTTGTTTTGGTTTGCATTTTGTTTATTCATTTGTATGTATACATTAAAATTGCTTTGAATCGATTACTTGTTCCATAAATGTTGTGGCTCTATTGTGTATATAATTATTACTTTTATGTATCTTGCAACTTATGCATCTATTTTCTATTTATTGTACTTTGTGCTCATGAACTTTATACTCTTCTCATAGTTTATTCTTAAAGTACTCTTTGCACCTACTTTAAACGGCTTCGGTCTACTGCAAATAAAATTGTGCTTTATTTATTAAAGATTGATCTTGTGCTAGTTTATAACTCGCACTGTATTAATTACTCCCATGAATAAAGAATATTTTGAAAATAGAGATCTGTGGTCAAAAGTTGTGAAACTGAAGATGTTTATGAATTAAATACTTAATTACAAATGAAACTAAATGCAGGGCCTTCCGCCTGTTTATATACGAAAATACTCTTTAGTAAAGATTGTATTGTTTTTTTTTATTGTATAATGAATTGATAAGCATCATGAGCAGTAACGTCTGAAATAATGTAATTTTTATATAATTTCTGGTATAGTAAAAAAAGACTATGAATATATAATTTTTAATCTCTTAATTTTTTGTAAAATGACAAGCATCTTCAAAATTCCTTCGTGACCCTTTAAAAGTACTCCAAATCTAGAAAAATGTAAATTTGTAGCATGTCGCTATGCGGCAACCGTTAATCTTCTGATTGATAAATATTTTCATTAGGCTTGACATGATTTGATACTTTTTAACCAAAAGCTGTCCTGGAGGATAGAAGTTTACTCAAGCAATATAATACATGTGTAATGAAAATCGGTATTGAACTGCAGTACGAGAAATTTTTCCTTTGAGCCAAGAACTCTATCAATCTCTTATAATCATGTCGTTCATTTTATCCACTAGAGGAGCAGACATTAAGCTGTCTCCTTCGTGAACTAGTAACATTCGGTACATGCATAAAAAATTGATATTAGGTGAATGAGCCCCTATGTGCTCAACCCGTGGGTTCAATAATTCGATTGCTCGTTCAATGTAAAATTCCTATTTCTCAAGGAGTAAATCCGTTTTAAATATGGAAAACTGGTGGGTGAAAATTCCCACCACAACTAGCTTCGTTTTCTTGCATCTTTTTAAATTTTATTCATTGTCTAAATCCTTAAAGCTTTACCTTTGTCCAAGATTTTAATCTGTATTTTTACCATGCATTCTTCTCTGAAAAAATTAATCAAACTTTCATCTTGGATGCATACCCTTTTTTTTTTTTAACAAATATTTGAGGAATTTATCAAGGATTAGACGCAGTGTCCTCCATTGGACCATGTGGCATAAAACTAAAATTTACCTTGCTTAGCCAATTCCGTCCGAGGGACGCATGTCTTGGTGTTCATGGACATAATATCATGGACGTACGTGCTTACGTCAGAAGAAAATTACAATAATGCAAGTGAGCGTTACTGTGGTAGCAGACATATATGTTAAATTACTTCTATTCCATCATACTATTTGCCACATTGCCCTGTATTAAAATCACAATATTTTTATATGCAAGATAATAGTTATTTTGTCTGGTATTCTTCACAGATACAGCTACTACTTGCCTGGGATGGAAGGGGTTAATGAATTTCTAAATTAATCAACTTTCCTGTATCACAATAAAAATCGCAATTATCCTGAAGCCTGAAATGTGTGATTTAAATATGCAGTGTAAATTTTATAATGAGACTTCAGTGTTCTCTCAAGCTCTTATGCAAATTATACAAAAGAATAGGCACTCGAGTTTCGAAGCGCCTATTGGAGTTGGAAGAAAGCCTTTCAAGCAGTGAAAGAGATGTGTACTCTTTACTGAGACAATTCTGTAAGTGACCGAACAGTGCACAAATTGTTCAACTTCGTTTAAAACCAACCAGCAACGTTACCCTACAAAAACAGGCTCTTTTACCATAAAATAGACCAAACCAAGACCAGCAATGTTCCGGTAGTAAATCCAAAGTTAATGACCATCAAATCGGGTGCTCATCCCAAATAATCAACGAATTGCCACTCATGAATCGCCAGAGACTCGGAATGGAATTCGTCCAGTTATAAGCATTTGATGCGAATTCGTTTATCAAGTTCATCTTGGCGTGAGACTAATTCTTGTCAAGCGCTGTTGAAAAAAAGACTTCTGTGTATACCTGCTGGTGCGATGCTAGATGAATATTGACTTGGTTTCTCAGGATGCCTGACGTCTCAGTTGGATCCAATCGAGAGTAAAATAATTCTCTTCAGTTAATTTTAGTTGGCTCACAATTTGAATGTTTTTAAATGTTACTGATACTTTCTCAAGTTACCCAAATCCGATTTCGCTCGAAGTACGGCATCAATTACTTGTAGCCACGGAGAAAGTTCTAAATGAAAAGTCGTTGTGTAGATACGAATGCAGTGGAGTCGGCTTTTATAGCCTTCAGTCAAACGGCGAAGTAACTCTGCATGCCCTCTAACACATCGCCTGTCCGTTTTTTAAACGCCACGCTCAAACCTGTAAAACGCGTAATGGATTCCCAAATTAAATTGGTGCTGTATTTAATATGTCTCGTGAGTCTGAATGAATTGCATAACAATCGAGTTATCGTATTTGCATACATCAGGCATGTCCAATTGGCACCATATGGCCCAAAAGTTCTAGTAAAATGCAATAAATTGTTGAACACCATACCTGAAATATTATTTTAAATACATTTTGTATGAATTAATAAAATTACATATAAAGTCTAACACAATTTAAGTTATTGTATAGAATGCTCGTAGTAATATTTAGAACGAACTTGTAACAAAGTTGACATATTTTAAGTCATTGAAAGGTAAATTTCGATTGTTTCTTGTGTTATTTCATAAATATCATTTGCTAGACGCCTTCGGCGCATTAATAGTATTATTCAGGATAACGGTAGGGGGTACCATAATGAAAGAAATTATTTGCCGTTATTAACAACTTTTAATTACGGTAATGTATTATAATAGAAATAATTCTAATATAATAAACAACCCCATATTTAATGAATTAGGAATATAATATATATTTCTAATCTAAAATTATAATATATATTAGAAATACAGTAATTGATTTGTTATTTTCTGTATCGCAATATATTCTGTAGTGCTTGTGTTTTAGGAGTGGAACATAGTGTTCATTGTCCCGTATTGTTATTATATGGTACTATAAGTTACAAGGGAACATTCAGTTGAGCATATACCTACTGATAAAACTTGTACATCGCGACCTAACTTTTACTAGTCAATCCTTTGCACTCTAGAGGCTAAACTCAATCGTCATTCTAGACGGTACATCATTTTTAAGTTTTATTTCGATGGTTAAAAAAACCTACAGAGTTAGAAGAAGTCGCAGAAACATTTTTCAGGAAAAATGATCTTGCACAAATATACTTTACGTTCTGTAGCACTAAAATAAGCCCTTGTAATCAGTGAATAATTACGTATCTACTTACTTTTCCGAGTGTATAAGATTAACTGTTCGATATTCAACACATTGACCGGGAACGTCATATGACGCCTTTCGATGACTGAACCCGAGTATTATATATTTTAATTGCGGTTATCGTTCATTTGTCGATTGTTTTTGTTATATTTTCAATTGTTTACGAAATAGTGTACTCGGGCACTTTTTACAACAATTCTAACGGTAAATATATTAAACTTTCAGTTTGTGGAAAGACTCAAGTTCGAGTTGCCAATATTCCATCGTATGCGGATTCTTATTCTGTTTTAGGAAAAATCGCCGTCCACACGCTTCAGTTTCTAGAAAAAAATCCCCGGTCAACTGTGTGTTAACACTTTCACTGCCACCGACGCGCAAGAGCGTCGGAATGGCGCCACCTAATTAAACGACACGTTTCTCTACTATCGCTTTACTAACAACAGAGAAGGGTCATTTATTTAGATCCTGAGATGCGAGTCGTGGCAAAGAATATATTGGTGTAGACCGCAAAGTATAATGACGAAAGTACATGGTTGTTTAAAGCTCCCATCTTCGTTTAATTAATTTTAAATCTTTATACTGCATGTATAGAGGCTTTCGATATGGCTAAGTGAACTTTATTTTTTTAGGATTTCTTGAAGTTCTTCCTTCATTTGTTATTTACGAATCTGCAATTGGATGCTGTGCTCGATAAAGGAATCTGACTGACTGAAAGTTGCTCAAGAACCTTCCCATTCCTGAACTATCGAACTTCAATCTTAACTTATATACTTCATAATCTGTTGGAAATCTTCGGACTGAGTAAAACCTGGAGCCTTTCGTAAGAAACCACGAAGTGGATTTGAATTTATCATTTTTGATTTAAACTTGTTTTAATTTCAAAACTTGTACTGATTAATTTGAAACTAATTCACCAACTATTAGATTATATGGTATCCCAAATAATATGAATTATGTAATATCTAAATGAATATTATGCTGAAATTTAAAATAATTGTTTACTTTAAATATCTGAAAACATCGTCTGATCTTGAATCTTAATTTCAGAATTGCAATCTTGGCAAGTACTCTTTAATTTATAAATTATTTGACATTTTTTTACGGCAAAAACAAACCAGTTGTAACTTTCGATATTTCGGAAATCTGACATTTCTAATCGTGAAGTAAAAAAAAATCAAGAAAGCTACACATTTATCTTGGATTAAGTCGTAAACAATTACGAATAGGAGATTTCAGTGTAGACATTGTAGAAGCGCCTGCAGCTGTTGATCGGAAGGTTGTTGGTTCGAGCCATCTAGAGGCCGTCTATTTTTCAACATGTTAGGCCACCTTAACGGACAGACAGGATTCGGGTGTAAGTTCTAGATTTAATTTCGAATGCTGGATTGTATCCATAGAATCGAGAGTTTCGAATCTCTGAGCATCACATAGGAGAAATGAATAGCAAATGCAATTTTCGATCATGTAATGATTAATAGATTGCAATTAGTTTGAGTATTAAAATTTCTGCTATTTTGATGTTGAGGACGCTTGCACCCGTAATGCAGGGCATGAGCTGTGAATTCTATTGATAATTTAATTTCACTTAACCAAGATCTCTGTTACGAATAAACTAATCTCCAACACCGTAGTTCAGATAAGGCAGAATGAAGAAAGAATTGACGATTGATGTAATTGGACTTGAGACTGTTTCCTAGCTAATAGGATGCCACAGTCTTGTTTTCAACTTTCAACGATAGACTTGATTTGGTGTCACGCATCCTTCCTTGAAAGATCTACTGGGTGATCCTCCACATAGTAAATTATGCCAATATCTTAAAGATATTGGCTTTCATACTTCCATTTGAGATTAGTTTTTTGGGATCTGTTACGATTTTTCTAATTTATGGCTTCTGAATGTCTGGGAAAGGTAATTTTCTTTGGTCTTGCTAATATTCGATTTTAGCTGTTTTATTTACCAGGGTTGGTGCAGTATAGCGTGACATGGCTGTTTTGCCATAAAACACATAACAAACATTGCTGTAGGAGGCTTCACGCTGGACCGATCCATTTGTATCGTCGCTGATATGAAGCCTGAGAGCTTAACACAGGAAGGCTAGTATATGGTCAGGCTTGGTAATCGAATATTTAACAAGTTGCTCTCCAGTCTTCATAGAACTGTCTGTTACCCTTTGTTCTGATGTGGACCATGGAAATGCAAGCTCATTCTTGTGGAATTTGCGAGTTGTGGGTTGTATACGCCAATTCTGAATAATAAAGGAAAGTCACTACAGGAAATCTCATGCTTATTGATCCTTTGAACACCTAATATTTAATTAATACTTAATTCACATGAGCACAAAGCGTTTTCTACTTCTGAAATTGTGAATTAAAATTGGCGATTCCATTAAAACTTGTAAATCATGGCCTTTGCAAGCAAAACCTTAAATTTCGAAATCAATGCTAAAACGGTTCAAGTTGTATTGAATTTTAAATTTTATTGGCTCTGTGTGACCAAGTCTGGACTTTGTGCCATAAAAATTAATGTTGCACTCGCCCAGTCTCACTAGACATACGACTGTGAATGGATAAAGATCTGAATAAATTTGTTTCATTAATCCTGCAAGTCAATGTTTTGATGGGTTATCTTAAGCAGCGAAAGAACGTTAATGGGGAATTTTTTAAAAATTTGATAGTTTACAAGTTTTTTCCTCTCTTCCCTTCTTATCCACATTTAAACAAGCAGTTCGCTTTCCTAAATATTGCATTTGTAAGTGTGAGAAATGATGCAAATGCTTAGTGTTGATTTTTAACCATATGAAAATGCAACAAATCTGAATTCGAAAAGTTTAATCTAAAAAGTTTGATTAGGACCGAAGTTTGTTTTCCTTCGGTCTCGGACTGGAGCATGTGCATATTTCAAGGGTCTATGTGCTCTTTGCAGTCTCCTCCAGCGTAAAGACACTTTAGAGACATATTGTCTGTCCAACACATTTTAAAACTTTGTAGCTCTTGATAGACACCGACTGAAGTACTTTCAGTTTTAACTTGTCTTTTTTATCAGGAGAAAATCTACACTTTAACCTCTTAATGTACTTGACGGCATTGATGTTTACTATAATATTGGGTTGAATAAGTTTTCCGCCCAAAAAATTATTTTAAAATGATAAACACATACGAAAACTGCATAGCTAATGAGGATGGTAATCTGTGTTCAAATCTACAATCGTCTGCCAACGTTTTGGCAACTTTTCAATCCCTTCTGCGAAAAATTGCGGCGTGCGCGAGTCCAGAAAGAGATGGACCTCATTTATGATCTCCTCATTGTTGGCATGTCGTGAGTGTACTGTTGCAGAGTTAACGCAGATAAAAGGCAGTTTAAAATACAAAATAGCTTTAATCCAGTTTACTTAAAAAAAGAAACATGCTGCTGTCTTGCAGCTTACACACTCACTGACAGCCATCCATTCCACTTCTTGTCTTAAAAACACAAATGAACAATATATATAGATTGTAACAACCAAACAACTTCGACTAGTGCCGTAACTTCGGCTACGTCATGAAATTAACCAATCAGATGCGTTAAATTCAGTGACTGAACAATATCATTTGAATTTCCAACACTCATGAAGATTGCGCCATCAAGAAACTGCAGATGTGAAAACAGATAAAAAGACGAAGGGGCCATGTCTGGGCTGTATGGTGGGTATTGTATCAAATCCCATTCCAGCTTGTAGAGTGTCCAGCCGATAATCGTACTAACACGTGGCCGGGCGTTATGTTGATGAAAGAGAACCGCCTTCCTTCTGAGCTAGTTTCTTCGTTTTTCGCGAATTTCATTACGAACTTTGATTAGCATGTTGCTGTATATTGCACTGTTAGTCTGGCAGCTTTTCAGGCACTCTTTATAGATAATTCCGCGACAATCCCACCAGATACAGAGCAGCATCTTGTTAGTTGGGGCTCGTTTTGCAACCGATCCTGCTGATTCCCGAGGTGCTGACCACCCTCCTTCATGGCTTGTATCGTTGTAGTACACCCATTTTTCATCACGGGTCACAATTCTGTCCAGAAATTTCTCTTTCCTTTGATCTCTGAGCAGAGCCAAACAGGCAATTTTTCTCTTGCGCTTGTCTTCAACAGTCTATTCGTGAGGCACCCAGCGGTTGAGCCCCTCAGGGGCACATCTTCTTTAGGTGTGACGGGATTCACGACCCCGAGGTACCCTAGTGTCTGCTCTCCTTTCGAGTTTTAGCCTTCCTTTTGAGTTTCTGCTTTTTCTTCCTTCCCTCGAGGGTAGGCGAGGGGGCTCTCCATGAGAAGCTGTTGCCGCTCTGTTTGCTTCCAGCTTCTCATGGACAGCAAATTACCCCCACGTGTTGGCCGTGCGTGGCGACCCATTAGACGGGAGGTACATTCGGTCCCCGGTGTATCAATCGGCCGGTACTCCAGCCACTTGGCTGGTCTGCTCAAGGGGATCAAGCGAAGGGGGCACTCCTTGGGCTTGGCGTTAAGGGTGGTCACTGTCCCCGGGGGTGATCCTGAGCGTATAGGTTCCGATTAGCACCAAGGTAAGCGCCGAGGCTGGAAATATTCCAGAGCCGGTGGCTGCCTTCCCTTGTTGGGCTCCGTGGTGGGCGGTGCCGTCGGGCCTGAATCCTAACATATGTCGTATGGGCAAAAAAAAATCTGGTCCCTTCAGTGGGCAACGAATCGAAACTACTTCTAAGCGACACAATTTCCCAACGTTTTTCATTATTCAAAGAATATCCAATAGCAATGAAACTTTTCATGGTGTCTCGCCTTTCTTGGTGGAAAAGGCACTTACAAGTAGCATAGGCGATGCGAAGTCAACCAAAAAACTTCGGTCTGGTGACCTTCTTGTCGAAGTGGAATCCCCGAAGCAAGCCAAAGAAATAACAAAATTAAAATCATTGTCAAAAATTCCCGTTAGTGTTAAACCCCATGCCACATTGAACTCATCTAAGGGAGTTATTTCCTGTGGTGAGCTACTCAACGAAACGGAAGAAAAAATTACCGAAGAACTCAAAAGTCAAGGGGTGATCCATGTGCGTCGTATTACGATACGGAGAGATGGCCAACTCCTCAATACAAAGCACCTAATTTTAACTTTCGACTCCAACAAATTACCTGAACATATTAAGGCAGGATATATGCGCCTTTCTGTTAGGACATATATACCAAACCCACTCCGTTGTTTCAAGTGCCAACGTTTCGGGCATTCGAAAACTTCTTGCCGCGGGACACTGACTTGCGCCCGTTGTGCAGAAGTCGGGCATGAAAGTACTGATTGCACACGAACAGAAAAGTGTGTTAACTGCAAGGGGGAGCACACTTCGTTTTCTCGAAACTGTTTTGCCTGGAAGCAGGAAAAAGAAATTATAACCACAAAAATAAAAAAACAAATCTCGTATCAAGAAGCAAGGAAACTTGTGAAATCCCAGACGCCTACACCCGGAAATAGTTACGTTTCTGTCGCAAGGAAATCAATTTCTTCTCATTCCGCCGACAGAAATAAAGATATCGCTACTGTTTCTGTTTCTAAACCTTCCGATTCCACTACAAGAGCATCTCCTCCAATAACCAACTCGCTAATATCTTCCACTCCATCCGTTGCTCCGGTCAGTGAAGAAGCTTTGGCCTCGCCGGACTTCACTGATTTTAAACCTGTTTCAAACAGAAAAAAGTTGAAAAAGAACTCGCCTATTAAAACAAATAATACCATCGTGGGAAAAGATCCCACGAATTTACACGACCTCTCACCTTGAAGTTCCCAACTCTATAACAACGAAGGATAAAATCTCTACCCAAAAATCAGCATTGAAACCTTCTGTAATCACCAAACCTACCTCTGTTGACATTGAGCTTTTGCCAATGGCTGTTCTCCCTCCATTGGAGAAAAGAATTTTACAGTCTCGGGAGTCGGATGTTGATGCCGAGATGAGCTCCTCCTTTGCATCAGAAGAGGATGCCTTAGAGTACAACATGTCGGAGGACTTGGAAGACTCACCGGCAGTTATCAGTCCTCCACCCTCTTCCAAACCTACAAAGGCAAACAAATATAAAAACAGATAGCATTATTGCTTCTCTGTTTTTTCACATTGTTTGCTTTTTTCAAAAAATTATATTTTGAAAACAAATGACCTGCACTGAGTTGTTTTCTTAACCCTAACTTGCTTAGTTCTTTCATTTAAAAAAAAAATTCTCTTTATAGATTTCGTCCTTGAAATTTAATTTCGTCTTTGCCCAACATGTGATATTTTAGACAAATTTTACATCTGATGTATTTTAAACCTTGCATTTTTTATCTCCTCTCGTCGTTCATCTATCCATTTTTGGTAACATGATTTTATCTTTTCATATGCAACTATGAATTTCAAATTTATTTTAGACTTTTATCTACCTCTTTAAATGTAACACCATATATTTTATTACCGTGATCCTGCTTATCTACCATACGTTTGGCGCAGTTTAGCCAAAAATGGCTCTTGCGCCATTAAACTTCACACAACCAACCCAGCGGTTGAGCTTAACGCTCTGAAACGCATAAATGTAACGTTCAACTATTGTTTTTTGGCAAACGTCAAGCTCTAACGCAATATTTCGTGTTGAAACATTTCTGTCTTGATCAGTGATTTGCTCTAACTGCTCACAATCAACTTCAATAGGGCGGCCAGAACGTTGTTCATCGTTAATGTCGAAATTCCCAGCCTTAAACTTCCGAAACCAAACTTTGACTGTATCGTAAGAAAAAGTATTGATACCTGAACTATCACATTTTTGGTGGCATTTAGTCGTACTGAGTTTGTTACGGAACTCATAGTACATAATCGCTCTGATCTGTTGACATGATAGTTACATTTTAAACACTTTTTTGACGGACAAGATAATAAATTTTCAACAAACAAATTACACAATCAAGTAGATCCAATTTTCAGCTTTCGAATGCAGAAACCTGTTTGTAGAAAGGCTAACAACCACAGAAATGAATGTTGTTGGCGCAGAGATATCTCCCCTTGGCGGAAAACTTTTTACTCAACCTGATATTTAGTTTTCTTGTCTTTGCTCTGCACCACTGCTGTCTGTTGATTAATCTTGCCTCTTTCACTTGGATCTTAACTAATAGTTTCTCGACCATTTAGTTCCAGTACACTTTCTTGGTTCTCTGTGCACATTTTCACAATTAGAAGAACTTGCACCACAAAAATCAAATCAAGGTCAAACCACAAAGAATGCCTGCCAGAAGTAGAGCTTAAAGAAAGGCACCAAATTAATACAAATTCTGACTTTAACTATGCACATAATAATACTCGTTCTTGCACATTACTGAAATCTAAGTCTAATTTCAATAATGGCAATGTTGTTTAGAGGAACCGTTGAAGTTTGTCAGGGATCGCAGTTCTCGATTCATCCCTGCCAGGGTCTTTGTTTTGAATATTGGATGCGGAAGTAATGTTTCATCTAGACAAAACATGCCAGCAGATATTTGGATTACGTTAATTTCTATTGAATCGATTTAAGGAAACTTCATTTTTTCCCTCGCTCCAATGCTGAAGTATAAAGCTAGGCTTCTTAATTTAGAAAAAGATGTAGGAAATTATAGGGGATTGTGTGCACACACGCTTAGGCTAAAATGTTAGGGAGGTAAAGGCAAAAAGGGTTTATTATGAAAAACGGGAGAAAAGGTACGAGTTGAGATTATTCCCCCCCTTTTTCCCCATGAGAATAGGATGAGATAGGTACCAGCCGGCTGGTGAGAGGGTGGGTATGTATTCATGTCTCTTAATTTAATGCCTTATTCCCCAAGTTATGATGAAGCTTAATTTATACTTTCAGTTTTGGTAGTATGGGAAAAATCTGAAGTTCCTCAATGAAATAATAGAGAATCTATTTCAAACTTTGCAATGTCCAACTATGCAAGTAAACTCGAGATGCGATGATGTACAGTTCTGAATTTTTGACCTAATATATCTAGACTAGATTTTCAAATCTCCTTCGCAGGCAAAACAAATACGAAAATTCTATTCGATAACAAAGTATAAATGTATCCATCGCACAAACCTTCTTTCTGAATATTTAGACCATCAAGCCTTGCAAAGTCAGTTAAGCAAAAGCCTCGTGTAAACTTTCGAAATACCATATTAATATTGTATTCAGGACAGAATGGCCAGTGAACATGTAGCAATTTCTTTTTTCCGTTAAATCGCATTAACTGAATACACGCCCTCTTTTGCCAATTTGTCTGTAGAAAGTCTTAATCGGATGATATTTTTGCATGAAACCCATAGCTGTCGTATTAAAAATTAGTAGTACTGCTCATGAATATTTGACATGCAATGAGTGTTTCGAAATATTTTCTACCAAATTATAGAATTCTTAAAAGGCAATGACAGTTGCCTTTCGCCTAAATACAAGTTCAACGACTGCTTTAACTAGCGATTTTTCTAACGCTTTGGGGAAGCTGACGTTATACATGTTCAAATTAACAAAAAACTTAAGTGAAACAAACTTCTTTAGAAAAATCGGAATGAGTTCAATTTGTAGGCCTTTTGTATTTCTGCAGAAATTAAAAAGGAATATTTTTCATTTCGAATTTTCTGTCGAGTTCTTCAGAAAGAATATTATCTACGCCCAGGGTATTCCATGTCCTGAAACTATTTTGCACTCTTCTATACCCATGTGATCAAATTTGATCGCCTGTTTCTTTCCTTTTTGGTATCGAATGGTCCATTTGCTGATA
>BGPR01028189.1:0-20138 GCA_013235015.1 Araneus ventricosus | reverse complement strand
TGGCAGTATTAGTACAAATCAACTATGGACTTGAATCATTATTACATTGAAAATAAAACATTTCTGGACTACCAAGGCAGTATTAGTACAAAATGAACAAATATCGACCTGGTCCACTTTAGTTCTCCATATAATGAGCTGTTTTTGACGTCGAGCATGGGGAATATGGTTACCTGATGGCAAAGACTCAGCATTGGCATCCGAGGATCGCTGGTTCAGATTCATTACACCACCAAAACAGCATGATATACAAAGTCGTGCACTCGTTAGTGTGGCCAAGATTTCATAGTCTGAAATACCAATGAAATTCCATAGCAAAATCCGTTCAAATTTAGGTTTGTATCACCTTTTTACTAACAAGGGGAGGGCACGACTTGGTAAATTCAATTCGGGATCAGACTTGGTTTATTAATAGTATACATTTAGGGTGTTATCCATTAAAATGCTAAAGCGCAATGGACAGCCAATTGAGAGAAAATGGACCTCAAACTTTCGGCATAGCTTATATACCAGTAAATTGTCTCTGTTGTTGTAGCGCGAATAGCATGGTCAGTATAGTACTGGCGTGCAAACCTTTTTGGACAAGGTTCGATCCCGCCTCAGTTTCCTTTTTCGAAAATATTTTTTAAAAATCAATATTTAATTAAATTAAAAATTTATAAACATTTTTTATTAAATATTAATAATTTTAAGCATTAAATATTTTTTATTCGTATGATATATGAATCATAGTCATAATTTAATTTTTAAACTGTTAAATAATCATAAAAACAACTTTAATGATGTTAAATAATAAATATAATTACTATTATCATTATATGTCATTAAAATTTTTCAATGATTTCTTTCAAATAATTACAATATTTTCGTTCTAGTGGAAATCGTCTTTACGGAACCGGTTTTGACCGAAAAAGAGAGAACAGCAGTTAAACTTTTGAGTACAGAGAAAGACGGTCCAAAATCTGAAATTTATTTCCCAATAGATCTTTAAAATAAAAGTGCACCATTTATTAACTATGCAATATGTCAAAATATTCTTTTATTTCTAATATTTTTATGAGATGTTCTTGTACGTAAATAAAAATTAATAAATGTTGTTAAATTTACAAAATTTACAAAGGAAACAAATCTTCATGAAATTCTTTTACGATGAGATCACTATTACAATTATTTAAGGAGAGCAACTATAATTAGTTATTAATTGGCACCATTAAATTTGTATTTATAATTAATTATTTTTTCTTTTTGTAAATAATTTTTGAAATTAATACTTTATTATTTATTAATATTTTTATTATATAAATATTTAATTTAAAGTATTTAATTATAAATATTTAATTTAAAATATTAATAATTAGATTGAAAAATAATTGCTTATTTATATGATCCTTTAATTAGAGTTATAATATAATTTTTAAATAGTTAAATAATTATAAATACATTCTTTCCCAACCAAAACCAGTTCCATAAGGTTAGATAGGAAATTTTGTAATTACTTTAACTGAATCATTCAAAAATGTTAATGAAATATTATGATAATAGTAATTATACTTATTTTTTAACATCATTAAAGCTGCTTTTATGATTATTTAGTTGTTTAAAAATTAAAATATGACTATGATTGATATATCATATGAATAAAAATTATTTGAGGCTTAAAAATTATTAATATTTTATTAAAAGATGTTTATAAATTTTCAATTTAATTAAATATTAATTTTAAAAAATATTTTCAAAAAAAGAAAACGGAGGCTTGATCGAACCCTGGGCAAAATGTTTGCACGCCAATACTATACTGACCATGCTATTCGCGCTTCAACAACGGTGACAACTTGCTGGTATATAAGCTATGCCGAAAATTTGGTGGCCATTTTCTCCCAATTGGCTGGCCATTGCGCTTTAGCATTTTAATGGATGAACACCCTAATGGTATACTATTAATAAACCAAATTTCATCCCAAACTGAATTTCCCATGTCGTGCCCTGCTCTTGTAAGACTTTCTATCCATAGATATCCTTTTCTGCAAATGTGGTCCCAGTGTGCCAGCGGAATGATGAGTCATTAATGACTTAAAGATATCACAGAATGGAATTGTGGGTAATAGAATTTATACATGCAACCGTAGGTCTAACTATGATGTAAATAGAGAATATGTACTTATGAAAAGAAACTGAATAAAAAAAAAAGAAGTGAAGCCCTTTAATTCTAACTATATTTACTTCTCAACCATCCTGAATACTTTTAGTAGCTTAATATATCTCCCATAAACGTTAAAGGTTTATTAACTTCAATGTACAGAATTATAACTAACATTAACACTTTTTTTACCTAAAACCTCTATTCCAAGAATTACCTTTGATATATATTGCATTTTAGGAATTCTTTCAACAGAACTTTCGTAAGGCTTTCTAAATTTTCCCTACTTAAGAAGTTTCATTATTCCTAATCTTATAGCGAAGCCCACGTGCGTTATTGCCATAATAAAGGACCATAAAAACAGTCAAGAATGCTTTAACAACGATTATGAGGACTGTTTTAATCACCTCGTTTCTGGAAACTGGAGAGCTCTTAACATTCTAGAAAAAAAAGCAGATAACGGAAGAATTTCACTTTATTTTCACAATGAGTATTTAATTGCGTGCAAAAGGTTAAATATCAGTATTATTTTCACCGATATACCTCAGAGCGAAAGTAAAACTAGTTTTTTTATGCATTTTTGCGCGTGATTTGTATAATTAAGATCGATTTAGATAATTAGTATCATTTTCACGTTGTTTGATTACTTTTGCTTGGTGGAAAAAAATTGGAACGCATTTCGAGATTCATTATCGACACTAATCGTCTGCATGAGATTCGAAAAGAGCTTTTTTTTCGCGCCAAAATATATTTCGAAATAAAACTAAAGAAATATTTCTGAACTTGTGAAATATTCTACTGTAAAAACAACCTCGTGCAATCTTTGAGAAATGCAGCCTACAAAAATATTGTAAAATTGTATTTTTCTGTAAATAGATTCAACATTTACAGAAAAAGTTAAGCAATTTTTCATTTTAATGAAAATCCATTTCGATTTTCTCATTTGAAAGAGAAAAATGTAGTTGTGACATTATTAGTTTTTTTAAAATTAATTTTTGAAATGTGTCCAGATCACCCTGTATTTTACTTAGCTGTTAACTATTCATACTTAAAGGTATATATTAGATACGTTTTTTCTGTGCCTCACAATCTTTGACAGTTAAGGGTCAAAAATCAGATTCCACCTGTTAGAAAAATTGTTCATTGAAACTATGTTTTTTCAACCTTCAGCGGTGTTTCTAAATCACAACACTTACTTACAAATCAAATAATCTGTACTAATAAGAATATCAGGCATTTCAACTTTCAGCGGTGTTTCTAGATCACAACACTTATTTACAAATCAAATCATATGTACTAACAAGAATATCAGGCATTTCAACCTTCAGCGGTGTTTCTAAATCACAACACTTACTTACAAATCAAATCATATGTACTAACAAGAATATAAGGCATTTCATACCCAAGTTAATTCTTTTCCTACAACTAACTGAATAATTCATTTCGAATTCTAAAATACTGGTACCGTAAAACGGGGTTACTTTCCACCGATTTTCATGACCTCCGACAGAATTTTGAGATTAGTTACTTGTATTTCTCTAAAAGAAAGGCTTTTCTAAATTTTTCTTCATTTAGGGATCATTGGAGAAAAGTTTTTCAGCAAAATTGGGATCATAGAGTCACCTCATAAGTGGGGATACTTTGCACTGGTTAAGTTTTTCAGTATATTACAAAAACAAATTCTCTGGGTGCAATTCTAGATATATTTATTGAAAGCCTGATGAAATATACAAGAAAAATAAATTTCATAAATGCATGACTATAATTAACAATTTTATGTCATTGCATTCGGTCAAATCAGGATGGCGTTTTAAAAATCCTTTTATCCAATTATTGCCGCATGTGTTATTAATATATCTATCTATAACCGCACCTTCTTATTAAGATAAACGTTTATTTTCATTTTAAGATCTATACTACTGGCAGGAAAACCGATGTCATTGACTTTGACTGCACGCTGCAACAGTCTTTTCTTTCTCATTGGAGGAAACCAGGGGATTTCCATGTTTAGTTAGATAAATTAGCTTTCTTTTGTAACAAACTGTTCACTTGGGATACCGAAAAAAGTTTCTGTTTCTTTAAAAATGCCCGAAACTTGTGAAGTCGCATTAAATCAAGCTTATATGGTCTCTGGAGAGAACTCCATATACTTACTAGTCCCTGACTTCCTTTTAAATACCCTGGGATTATCTGAAGCTTAAGAAAAAATTGTTCTTATTATTATTTAATACAAAAATATATTAAGAAGCAATTATATCACAAATTTCCATGGTGCAAACAATTCCTCCTTTTCTGTGCAAAGTTGCCCCAAGTCAGTAAAAAATTAATTACAACTAAACTAACAAATATAATTGTGATTCAAAGCAACAAAATGACAAAATGAAAGCTAGGCCTATTATCTTTCACATTTAAATGCACTTGCCTTCAGAAATGTCATACTTTCCTGACCAGAGATAGAATTTACAGTACTAAATTTTCGCTGAAAAATTGGCTCTTTGTGTTTTCCTTCTGGAACCACCTGAATGATTGTTATATACGTTTAAGGAATGAAATACACTAGTCAGTGTTCCCAAGAAGCTAGAAAAAAAATACCAACCCGTACCCCTAATCAGTTGATCTCTATTTCACTTTTCACACAAATTTTGCTCTGGTGCAAAGTTACCTCCTCGAGTGCAAAGTAACCACGTTTTACGGTACTTTAACGAAAGAAAGAGATTATGGTTTTTTTTTCGAAGAAATTATCTGTTCTTAATTTAAAACTTATATTTTTATGATGGTTAAGTTTTGTTCATTAAAAAATTGATTTGTCTTTCCATAAAGCATGGTATTCTGTCATAAACTTCGCTCAATTTAAAAATTATAGTGTCTCTTAGTTATTTACGGGTATTGCAAAATTTCGTATAATTTCATTTTTTTGATGTGGAACAGTTTTTATAAAAATACTGCTTTTATGATATCATTGATTACTTTTTGCAGCGTAAATATTTGTTAAAGGGGAGTTTAGTATTAAAGTAGGGGATTAATGAACATCCAAAATTTATTCATCCGGACAAACTAAATTATGAGTTAATTTTAATCAAACCAATGAACATTTCAAAGCACCTACATATTTTATTTCAATCTTCTGTTATTCCAAGTCACTTAAAGTGAGGAGAATGTTAAAATAAAAGAGATATAACAGAAAAATCGAAAGAAAAAGAATAAAAACAGTGCAGACGATTTTCTTCCAAGTCTGAACTTTAACTTTCATCTTCGCTAACAGAACGTTTGCATTGAATTTCATTCGCTGACACAACGCTAATGCTCTCCAGAAATTTCAATCGATCTCTTGTTTGACAAAAATGGCTGCTTGTCTTTCGAAAGAATAAAGCAAATATTTTAACGATCAAGACAATGTAAACATGAAATTTTCTGTGTACAGAGCTGTCAAATCGGTATTTCTTGCAATGTTTATTTTCTTCTAGTGTTTTACTATTCTTTATGGTTCTCTTAATGTATTCTAATCTGTATTCGTTTAAGCAAAATTCAGAAAAACTGAACAAGAACTGATTATTTTTCTAAAGCTTACAAAATATCTACTTCGTTCCATTAGTAAAATCGGAAAATATGACATTTGGCATTTAAGGTTCAGTGTCAAAAATGACGTTAAAAAAAGAATGCAAAATATCTGACGATCATTCATAATGATGTTAATATCTATCAAATACTAAAATTAAATCTCAGTTTCAAAAAATTACATAACCCGTCAAAGGTAAACCAAATGTCCTTTCAAAATTAAGCACTTTATCAGGTTCTACAATTGGGTACATTCAATAACTTTTGAAAAACGAATAACACAATTATTGCACCAAATATAAATATATATTCATCTCATAAATCAGATGCATAGAATGTGCTATATGTATCAGCAAGATCTATTTCTTCCTGGCAAATTACAGTTTATATCCTTCGAAGATTTTCTATTTAAATCTTCATCTTATTTGTCAAATCATTAACTAACTGTGCTGTATTTACTCTGAGTGAAGCCGAGGGTTTTTTTTTCCGGTTTTATAACTTCAAGTTCGAAAATCAACAGTTTCATCAAAGATTTAGGATGAGTTTCACTTATTCCTCTGGATTCAATTTTCATTTTTCTGATTGTTATCTATATGACATCCAATACAATCTTACTCCTTTAAATGTTTGTTGCTATCCATATGACATCCAATACAATCTTACTCCTTTAACTGTTTGTTGCTATCCATATGACATCCAATACCATCTTACTCCTTTAACTGTTTGTTGCTATCCATACGACATCCAATACAATCTTACTCCTTTAACTGTTTGTTTCCTCAACTATCTAATTAGATGACACCATCTATTTTGGGAATGCGTTGTCATTTTAATTCAAATGAAAACCTAAAGGACAGTTGAAATATTTATGGGTTCTATATAAATTTTTGTATCGAATTATAACGTCTGTGAATGTCTTTGGTTTAGTTTATAAGTCTAAAATTTCGATAATTCGATGCACGTATGGTGTAAGGGGTTAAACTGAAATGATCTATAAACAGGAAGGATTCTGGTTGTAACCACAGCAGCAACACTCCCTATGCCTAACTTACAGAAGGGCGTGTCCTTCAAGATTCATAGCTGTATCGATTACGTCGAATTTATTAAATTAAAATTCCTGAAGAGGCTTTGGGAACATTTTTGAAAAATATAGGAAGTTTAGGTGTAAAGCATTGTTAGCTTAAAAAAACAGTTTGTCTCCATTTAACACTCTTCCAACATATAGTGAAGGACATAACTTCACTACGTTTTTATTAACGGAATAACAGCTGCAAATCTCTACGAATTTCCGTTTTCTGCAGAGCTTTAATAAGGAAATTAAAGCAAATTTTGATTTATAAAACAACGATTGCACTCACTGCGAAAGTAAATTAATTTTTCGAAAAAAAAATTTTGTAGTTAAATTCAGAAGCTTTTATGATTAAGAACAAAAAGATTTCTTTTTCGAATTCAGTAATACACAGAACTTGGACAAAAACATTTGTCTTTATATTCTCTTCAATGGAGATAAAGTTATTTTTTTCAAATATATTCCACCAGAAGCCGGATTAAACAGAGGAATATCTGTTGAATGCGTTATTTTCAATTCAGATGGAAACTTGCAATGTTTTAATTTACTTTCTTACTGGTTGGTAATTGTTTATCACATTGAAACCCAATACATCTATAAAAAGAAAATGTGAAAAATTACTGAAATTCAATCTGCCATAAACTGTATCGTTTTAGGTCAAATCTTATTGAATTTTCTAAAACATTTTAATATATATTGTTACAAAAATCGTCAGGTAAATGTGCGGCGAAATCAGTCCAACAAGCTGGGTATCTGAAAATGACTCTTTATTTAACGAACATTCCAGAGACTCAATGCACAGGTTCCACGAAAAGAACAGCACTTACGCAAATTAGTAACACAAACTGACAGCAAATCACTAATAATAACAGCAATAGCACGAACAGCAGCACTCAGCGTCTAACAGCTGACCAACTCGCAATGCGAACAAGACTCCAAAGCGATTGATTCAGACATCTGAGTACCTCGTTATTTATACCCTTTTCCGACAGGATGTGACGTCATATAGAATTCTCTCTAAGGTTCCCCATAACTCCTTCCCTAGTAAAAATAGGTCTAAAATACAAGTATATTCAAGAACCTCCATTTTGTCGCCAAGAGTTTCGCCAATGTCAGGGGCCCAGGCTTCATCGCTCATGATAACTATTAAGAACCTCTGTAAATCTCTCTTCTCAACCATAAGACTAATATGGCAGGAAAGCGAAATTAGAGATTTGTAACGATATATATAACTGATTACAATATCCAAGAGTAATGAGGAATATTTTTCTTTGCAAATTTTCGCCCTAACCATAATCATTCTTGAATTTTCAAGTCCTTAATTTTCTATAATTAGTGAAGGAATCTGAGAGCAGTTAATCCCCAAGTAGAAAAGAGCATCGAAATTAATTGGAGAGCAAAAGAGACCTTAAATTACATTAGGGATTTGTGGAAAGGTATTCAAAGAATGCTTTGTGTTAATTTTAAACCTGTTCTCCAGTCATTTTCTTTATCCTAGTCTGTGGAATAATTCTATTCAACGATAAATTTCCTTTGGTTGTTTTTCTATTAAAATTATGGCAATAATTAAAATATTGAATCCAATTATTTTGTTTGCTTTGCTGTGAAAAATACTGATACTAAAAGCGTTAATTCATTTTGAAGTTTATTTCTATTCTCGATAGATTAAATATGGTGTGATATGTAATGTTTGCTTTGTAGAACTCCTGAAAGAGAGGAATAGCTCTAAGCGATGTTTCAAAGGGTTGTATTTAATAAAAGCAATGTATCTTTAGCGAAACAATTTAGAAACAAAGACGCCGAAATATTTAAATCATACTTTAATTTGCAAACACGATATACATTCATGTATTTATTAAAAGGATAAAATAATATTCTGAATATTTTTTTCGCAAATGCATCTAAACGTTAATTATTATACATTTTTGAAAACTGGAAAGTTCCATACAAAATGCATTTATACAATTTTGACTTCTAATTTTTATTTTTAAATACTTCACTTTCTAACAACAAATGCAAGTTTGATCTAAAATTCTAAAATGTATAGAATTAATATAAAAAATAAAAACCGGAATGGCTTAGAAAGTTATTATTCAATCTTTGTGATAGCATCAAATTTAGGCAATGAAAGCCATCGTAAATGGCTAGAAAATCTTTTCAGAATCGCAAGTATTAATTAAAAACATTGCTAGGGCGAAATTATCGTTTTCTAAACTTCTATTATCTTTTTCACAAGGGAGCAAAAATTAAATGGAATTCTTTTAAATAAAAAGTCACTAAATACTTGGTTTCAATAATTTTCGAAATACACTTTTCTATGAAGACAAAGACAATGACTAATTTCTTCTAAAAATTGTTTCCATTTGTGAGGCAAGCGTCCATGCGTATCTGTATACCACGGCAAAGCGTCTGGGGATAGAGGATGAATATTGTTACAAAACTGTAATGTCGCTTTCCTGCCATATTAGTCTTATGGTTAGGAAGAGAGATTTACAGAGGTGCTTACTAGTTATCGGGGGATGTCAAGCATGTGCTCCTTGACATTGGCGACCATTTGTCGATTTAGCAGCAAATTTGGCAACTTTGGCGACAAAATGAAGGTTCTCAAATATGCTTGAATTTTGGTCTTATTTCTATTAGGAACGGAGATACATACAGACACCGGACAAAAAATTAGTTATCCCTAGAGATATAATGAAAAGCATCATTTAATGCCGAGTAATTCCGCCTCTGGACTTGATACCCGCCTGGATTCGGTTAGGAAGCGAGTCCACAAGGTTTTGCAGGTACGTCTCATCTAGTTTAAGCCACGCGCTGAGGATTTGATCGCGCAAATCCATCAGATTGCGGGGATGCTGATTTCTGCTTTTTACCTGCTGTTTGAGCATGTCCCACAGATTTTCTATGGGGCTTAGGTCAGGTGATTTTGCTGGCCAATCGAGATGCAATAGGGTGTGCGAATGTTCATCAAACCAGTCACATATTCTTCCAGCCCGATGAACTGTGCTGTTGTCATCTTGAAAAATAGGGGTAACAGGAGCAAACTCATCGTGCAAATGTTGACTGAAAGGCAACACCTGATCATCCAGAATGTTAAAATAAAGATGCTGGTTCATGTTCGTGGTCTCTGCAGTGCGCGCGCAGTTGAGCACGTGACTCAACCGCTGCGCCATCTGTAAAGGCTTAACGATTCATCTGTGCTTGCGCACTAGGGTGACTAATTCTTTGTCAGGTGACTTCAGAATGTACTAGAATGATTCTATGTGACGTCACATGCTGTAGGGAAAAGGTATAAATACCCGGAGGTGCTGTCACGGGTGTGCGTGTTTGAACGTCTTTTCAATCTCTTGGAGTTTTGTCCGTAGAGCAATCTGGTAAGCTGATAGTCGTCGAGTGGTATCGGAAGTACTGTCACTGTTATCATTAGCGATTTGCTGTCTGCTTGTGTTACTAATTTGTTCAAGTGCTGTTTTTTCCTGTTTTCTGTGCTTCGTGTTTTTCGGAATATTCGTGAATGAAGCGCCATTCTCCACTATCATGCTTGATGGGCTATTTTCGCCGCACACTCCCCGGATGAATTTGGTAACAATCTATACTTATAAAAGTCAATGTTTGCATGTGTGTGTGCACACAGGTAGTCTTTATGATGACTCAATGCATCTCGAAGCCGGAATTTTAAAATTTAATCTAGAAAATTTTTTCTTTAATGTTCTCTGTTGTTTTGGTTGGATTTTTCGCACTAATTTCTCAATAGAATGATTTTGAATAATTTTACGAAAAAAAATAGATAAACCATCGGAAAGAGCACACAATTTCCGTTCTAATGAAGTTAGTTTCGAATATCTAACGTAATTTACTGAATTACTGAGTCACTTTTATGATAATTTTTAATAAGAATTTCTTCAAATAATCGCTGACGCAATCGCCTCTGACGTTCTAACATCTCCACAATTTTCATTTTTTTTTCGGATTATAACTGGAACGTTTCTGTCGGATTTAAAACAAGAACGGTTAAAATATCTTTTTTTTTTCGTTTCTTTAAATTAATTTTTCCCTGATCAGTTCAAACAGTCTTTTTGCTAGCGAGATTGAACCGCGAGAGTTTCTCCGGATCGCATTGTTGCAATTTCATTGGTTGGTGCGTGACCTTCCTCGCTGCAGGTGACGTCATATGTTTTCATTTCCAGCATGCATTTCTACAATACGGTTCCTTTCGTCAGGTGACGTCATTACATTCACGTCATCGTCATCTCAATAATATATACATTTCTGTTTTGGTAAATGCCATTATCGCAAACAAAAATAAGCGGGAAAATCAATAATGTGTATCATTTGTTTTGATTTTGTTTTCAAAACTTTTTCGAGTCATTGTGGGCATTCCTCCCCCCATTTTATTGAACTCCCGATTCCACGGGCAACGCCGTGCGCGTACTGCTAGTATCTTATAAGTATTATAAGATACTTAAAAGAAATAAGATACTTTAAATAAATAAAAATCTTTTTCATTCCGTATGCATAAAAAATATGGCGTTCAATCTATTGTTTTTATTACCGTTAAAATGTGTAATTCAGTTATTTCATAGAAAACCTAGTTGTTTCATGAAATAACTGATCAAGACGGTTTAAGTGTGTAATAAATTAATAATTCTCTACTTTAATAAGTTATTCTATGCAATAATTAGTTAATCTATAAATTAACTTTTGATGGACAGTTAAAATGCAAATAAAAAATGTAATTGAATTATACAACACAACAGCAAATTAGCGTTCATTATAAAAATATTACGCGGTACTTTTCCGTGAGCCGGGCGCAAGCGAAGATTCGCCAAATAATGTAGAATTCCGCCAAATTTCTTACAACCATTCTCTTGGCGACTTGGCTCGCGTTTGGTTCACAATTGGTAACATTTGCGCCCGGCTAACGGAAAATCGCTTCGCTCTTGGCAACTTGGCCGTTCACAATTGGCGATATTTGCGCCCGGCAAACAGAAAATCGCTTCTCTCTTGGCGCCTTGGCTCGCGTTTGGTTCACAATTGGCGACATTTGCGCCAAATCGCTTCGCTTGGCGACTTGGCTCGCGTTTGGTTCACAATTGGCGACATTTGTGCCCGGCTAACGGAAAAGTACCTATTACGGGCAAAAGTAAGTAATATTTGTCATATTCTTAACCCGTCAGCACACGCATGGGGTCTTTTTGACCCCACCCTTTCTCTTCTGTTAAGAAAATCTGGGAATTTCTAAAAACTTGCCCCTATTACTTCTTGTACTTTCATGTGGGAGATAGAAGAAGAAGAAGATAAGAGCAGCAGAAGCCGATGAAATGGAGTTTCTCCCTTTATAGTGAGGGGGTTGGGGTCAAATTGACCCATGCGTGAGCCAGCGTTTCGGATTCATTTAACGTTATGGCTATGGCAACGTACGACCGTGCGCAACACAGAAGAAAATAACATAGAAAAGGTATGGAATAACGGAGATAAGTTCAACTTTCCCTTTTCGCATTAAAAATCGCATTTGTTTTTCAAATACAAGTTATTTGTACGAAAAAATGTTCTTATACTTAGAACATATTTTATTTTGGTACAAATAGTCAATAAAATAAGGAGTAAGTGTTTAACAATTTGGGGTCAAAATGACCCCGCGCGCGAGCTAATGTTCCAAAGATGGGTGCGTGTGCTGAAGGGTTAAACGAAACATAAAAGTTAATATAGTTACTGTTATGTAACGCTCTACAATGGGTTGAAAATGGTGTGATATTTATAATCAGTGCTTCTCACTTAACAACCTTTTTATTTTGGAACACGGATTGAAATCACTCTGTAAATGGCAATATAGTATTTACAGTATACTCTCTATTATCTGTGCTCGGATTATCCGGTTTGCGGATTATCCGTGCTCATTCCGGACTCACAAAAAAATTTAAAGAGAAAAATTTTCACTCTTATCATGCATGTAAAATCGATGTTGATGTCCGATCGAGAGATTCATTCCGTGAAATCGGTGATCCGTGCCGGCGGAGGCTAAAGAATAGATTCTTTCTTCCTCCACGTGCAATCTCTACCACTTCAACCCCTAATTTTCCGTGAAATGAATCGTCCACTTCCTGCTAGCTTATTCTCTTACGAGCACGCTTCTCCCTGACACGTTATTCTTAAACTTCTTCGTTCTCTTCCACTTTCGCATGTGTTCCTTTAGTTTTGCGTCTTGTTTATCGTCAGTTAGTAGTGTGAAATTTTTTACTGGTTATATGAGTGGTGTGAAACGAAAACGAAACGTTTTAAATGTTAAACAAAAATTAGAAATCCTTCAAAAATTTGGTAATGGAGAATCAGCTTGTACTGATTCAGAAGATGTACTAAATGAGGGAAATACAATTTCTCATTCTTCCTTCTTTTCTCACTAGGAAAATTTCTAGTTTGATGTTATACAGCATGCGAATGTAAGTAATTTTTATATTTTTGTACTGATGTTGATTTTTTCTTAAATAAAAAGGAGTTTTCGGATTATCCGTGTTTCTCTATTGTCCGTGCGATCCCTCCCGGTGATTAACCCGGATAATCGGGAGTGCACTGTATTATTAATAAGAGAGATGAATCATGTAGGTTATTTTGCACATTAACGGAGTGTAGATTGTAATTCTATGAAGCATTTAGTTAAATGGAAGATTATAATTGAGTTTCGCGCTTTAACTGACTTGATCAGTTATAAACTGAAATAGCAGGTTTCATATTTTAACAATAACATATGCACTCGCTCTGTTTACTTTAAAAATTGCCCGTTAACTTCTTGTAAAAATGAATCTTAAAATTTATAAGGTTTACAACAGACAATAAGCAGACACAATTGAAATCTATAGCAGGCCTTTATACTATTTATATCATGCTCTTTTCATAAAGTGAGAAAAGAAGAAATGTTCTATTGTCTGTTACAGAAAGAAAGTTCCCAGACATGGCCACGCCCACTTTTAATATTCTATTTAACGACAAAAAATCGTTTGGCAACAAAGTGAAAAGTTAAAAGAAATAATAAGAACTGTGAATCAAACTACAGGACAAATCTAAGTGACTAGTAACTATCAAAACATAAATGTTGCAATTCAAGACGGATTGAATATGTTTTGGGTGTGTTCACTGGCGTTACTGTTCAAGTTTACAGCACTTATATTTAAAATGGAAAATTCCCCTGTTTTAATTTTGTTTCCCAAAATCAAGAGGGACGAAAATAAAAATAACTCTTGTTTGTCATCTTCAAAACAAACACAGATACGAAAACAGAAACAGAAACCAAATAGCACAATTAAATCCTTCCTTAATTACATTTTTTCTACCAGCGCTTACTCAATTTCCTGAAACATTTTAATATATCTCTATAATTGAATACAACATTCCATGACGTATAATGAGGAATACTTTTCTCCACATATTTTCGCCGGCGCTTAATTAATCCTAAAATCCCAAGTTCTTAATTTTCTGTAATTAGCGAAGGAATCTGAGACCAGTTAATCCCCCAGTGCTTTGTACAAAAGAGCATCTAGTTTAGCTGGAGAACGAAGGAGACATTAAATTACATTAACGATTTGTGGAGGGGTATTGAAAGAATGCCATGTGTTAATCTTTAGATCTGTCATCCAGTAATTTTCTTCAACCGTGACCGTGGAATAATCCTATCCAACAATAAATATCGTCTGCTGATTTTTCTATTAAAAGTTATGTCAATAATGAGAATTCTTAAATACAGTTCTTTGTTTGGTTGTTATGTACAATTATGATACTGCAGGTGGTAATTATTTTTGATGTTTATTAGTGTTTCCGATAAATGAAATATAATAAAATACAGGTGGTCATATGTTATGGGACCCATTTCAAAAATTAATAAAAAAACTAAAAATGTAATAACTGCGGGTTTTTAAATGAGAGAACAAATAAAAAAGTTGCTTTTTATTTCAGATAGGTGGCGTACCATTGCGGCCTTCTAAATTTGCAACAGCGAGAGATTTCCGTACGCGATGGCTACCGATCAGGAGAAGCCGACGCGTGTTTTCTGGTTTCTTTTTTTATTTTTTCTTGAATATCTCAAAAACTATTCAGTTTTCGAATTGCAAATGATTAAAGAAATTAAAGAGCGCACAATTTTCTACAAATGCATGCTTTTATTTTTCTTCTGGTTTTAATAATTTTGCAGATAATGGCTCTCAAAATTGGGAGATGTCCAATAATTTACGACCACCTAGACCACCGTAACAGCGTGCTACCTATCTGAAAAAAAAACTTTTTAAAATGCACTCTCATTAAAAAAAAAATTGTAGAGGGACGAGACTCATGTTTATATGGAATGCCGCTGTTGAAGAATTAATTCAATTCCAGGAACCATTTTTATTAAATGGCTAAGTTCCATGACGCAGTACTTTAAAAAGTACAAGACGCAAGACAGAGAACAACAACACAAGACAAGTACACAGAAGAAGAAGAGAGAGAGGCATCATGGGAAAAACCCGGATGGCTCTAGTAGCGCCACCTACCATAAAAAGGAGAAGGCAGAGAATTGTAACCGCTACAAATTTAGTTTTTTATTAGTTTATTTTTACTAATTTTTGAAATGGGTCCAACAATTTATGACCAATTTTATGTTGCGTCCAGTTTGAAGGATGATTCAAATCGAGTAGAAGAAGTAAATAATGTTTTATAGTATTGCGTGTTTAATAAAAACAAATATATTTAATGTAAGAATGTGCCTATTAGAACCCTATTGAAATATCATAATCAAATTTTTAATAATGTAGATATGATATATATTCGTAACATTATTAATGGAAACTAACAAATATTGGATATTACTTGTGCGAAGAAAAAATTACTAGCATATAGAAGCACACAAAGTTCCTTTAAATTTGATGAGAATATTACGGTTTTTTTTTGGTATTTCAGTTGAGAAGGTTGCTTTAACCAAAGTAGCAGAACTAAATAATGTTTCTTAGTGTGATCTGTTTAATAAACATCACGTATTTTTAGTGTTAGAATATGCTTACTAGAACGTTAGTGAAATATCATAATAAAATTTTAGTATTGTAAACATGATGTAGTACTTTCATAACGTTATCAATGAGAATGAACAAATATTAAGTATTATTTTTAAAATCATAGATTAAAATAAATAATCATGAAAGCGTATAAATTGTCTTTAAAATCGGTGATAATGCATAAATTTCTTTTAATGTTTCGATTGAAAAGCTATAATCACAGCCATTCTATAAAATCTATTGTACAGATATTAAATGTGACGTTTAAAAGTGTTAATTTAATTGATAATATGAATATTATGCATTTAATTTATTTGAAAGGAATTTAGAAAAAGTATCAATTTCAATGCGTTATCTTATTATTTTACAAAGGATATTCCAAAATGCGGAAAAGATAAGATTTTTGTTTTCTAAAATCAATTTAAACAAAAGCCGTTTCATTGTTTTAGTAATTTTTCAGTATTTATAAAAAAATTGAATGAAATCATCTATGAATGCATTGTTTCAATAGCCTTTTGAAAATCGCCAAACTCAAATTGAATTACGAATCTAAAAGCTTCAAAAAGAAATATTAATATTTTTAGAGGAAACATATTGAAAAAAACTTGAATAAATCTTTTGAAATGTAAAAATAGTAATAACTTATTTACATTTACAAAGAAATTAAAAATAAATACTAAGTGTTTACTTTTATTGAAAGTTACAGCAATTATTAGAAATCTGAAAGTAGTTTCTTTTCTTTATGGCATGGAATAAAAATATTAATACCGAAGTCTGTAATTAATTTTGGTGTTCAGAAATGATTACGACAAATGAAATGTTGCTTTAAATTTGACTTGAAAGCTAGACTTTTACAACGTATTCTGATACAGTTTTAAAAAATGAAAAAGAAAAGAGTTCTATTAAGAAGTGAAAGGCATTTATTTAAAGATTGGGACGATCCAAAATATTTTATATTTTTCACAATTGTTTTACAAGTATTAACATGACGTATTTAAAAAGCTTCAGATTATTTTAATTTAATTTGCGAAACATTTTTGCCAAATTCAATGCCTTATTATTCTTTAGAAATCGAACAAAAATTTTAACTACACACAATTAATAGATAAACCTAACTTTCCTAAATTCCTTTTTTGAAGACGAGACATGAAAATGACAACTTCAAGACGTAAATTTCTCTATTTATTAATTTCAGATTTTAATAACAAGCGGAGGAACTTTCAGAACAGGAAAAAAATTCAATAACTCTTGATGTGAGTTGAAACCAACCATACATTTATCACCAGTATGATTTTTTCAATAACATCTCTTTTTTAATATTTCAACTATAAAATTATAAATTTTCAATTAAGAAAAATTCCCCGTTTATTCATTTATTCTATCTCTTCTCCATAACCATACATTATTCATGATAGAGAACTATCATAAAAGTACCTAAATTAGTTTTATTAGTAAAATTCATCTTTTGCAAGCACTTTTATTTAACTTGATTAGTTTCATGTTTGTAGAGATAGTACTTTGTTTCGTACTTGATTTTTCACTCATTTCCTCATGTCTTGAGTTTTGAAAGTTTTTATACTTTTGTGTCCCTGATGACAATACACTAGTTTTAATTTTTTCAGAACATAACTATCAATTAATCGAATGATCATCCTAAAGATAAGAATAACGTTTCATTACCCCGCATCATTATCCTTTACATCTAAAAGGATTTTAATTAGTATTAAATAATAAGGAATAATAAGGATTGCCGAGACAACCATCACCAAACGCTACCAAGAATTTTTATTTATTCATTGATTAAAGGGTTTTTTTTGGGAGGGGGATTTTCAGCTACAAAGACTATTATCCCCTATTCATTCCAATATTCGTTTCAATCCGCTTAAAAAATAGGCGAAAATTGCCATCAAAAGATGGACTAGAACTACTGCTGATCAAATCTGGTCGAAAAAAAAATGGCTCCCTACAAAGTAAAGCCGCCATCTTCTTTTCCGCTACTAGTGTTTCTACTAATTTTTATTAAAAAAATAATATAAAACAAAAGAAAACACGACTTGTTGCCATCACAAGAACGGACAGCACCAAAAGTTATTTACAAAAAGTTAAAATTTGACAGCTGCCCCAGTGGCACAATGGCTAATGACTTCGAACGTTACAATAAGATTATTTTCTACTCCTGTTGCATTATGGGATGCGTGAAGGACAGGTTTATTATTAATGAATGAAGATAAATATACCTAACATCATAGATGGTCTAAAAAGAACCATATATATTTGATATGGAAGGAAGCTGTTTCAACACTAAAATTCCAATCTTAAGAGTAAATCTTGGTTTTCTTTTATCTGAAACAAAATAGAAATATTAGGTATGTAAGGCAAGACTTTCTCTCTCAAACTGAACATTTTAAGGTTTGTTTGAATGCTTGTCGCCGTGTGGGCTTTCTATTTATGCCAATTTAATTATAGACAAAGCCTATCCAATTCATGTTTAGGGCCATTCTAGAACAGCGAAGATAATGAAATATGAATTTTGACTGGATTGAAACAAGAAACATTGGACAATGAACCCCTACTCTCACCAGATCCAGACTAGGAACAATTGCTTAACCTCCACCCAAGTTCAACTCATTTTCCATAATTTGGGCCTTTTCCCTTCCACTAATACAATACACAAATCAGCCAATCAAATTATGTTTTAAATACTTTCATCTCCCAGGTTGTACAAAAAAATCTCTATGCATTTTATACTGACATATGCATAACTTACTACTGTTTCATCCTATTTCAATCGTCTGTAATGTTTCCAGGTCATTTAACGCTTAGTGAGTTTTGTATATATAAGGTGGGCCTAAATGAAACGGAGACTACAGTTTTATGTAAAGAAATTTTTAATAACAATATTCTAATTACAGTTCATGTGGAACAGAACAATAATAAATAATCGCCATTGACACTGATACACCGATCCCAGCACGTAGGAAGGGAGTGGATGGCTTCAGTGTAGAAGTTGCTGAGTCAGGCAAACACCCATTCTCGCCGTCTTCTGATCCTCTGACAGATCCTTGGGCACCCACTGTGCACAAACTGTGCCATAACCAAGCTTCTTGTGGAATATGTGATGCACAGTATATTTGCTTATCGACAGTTCAACAGCAATTTCACGTGTGGTGATTGGACGATTCTGCCGTATGAACTCATGCACAGCCGAAGTTGTGGCACTGCTAGTCACAACGTGCGCCTGCCCAGGGCGTGGCAAGTCTTTGATGTTTATGCGTCCCACCTCATAACGCTGACACCACCGGAATATGGTGCACTGTACGAGACACTACTCTCCGTACACCTCTTTCATCCTCCGATAAATTTGTGACGCATGCTCCCCTTCTGCGCGAAGAAGTTGGATAACTGCTCTTTGTGATGATCTGGAGGAATCCATCATACAACAAACTGCGGAAAAACTCTCCAGAAATGAATATATTAATGCGAGGCCGTTAACTACGCATGTGCACCTTCGAATACCACCACGCCATCTATCGGCTAGCACATTAAGTCACTGGGATTTGATGCAAAGCCGATACAGCTAAGGTCTCCTTTTCGTTTGGGCACACGTTATATTTTTAACGGTAGCATTTAGTTCACATTCTACAATAAAAAAAAACTTTGTATTCTATGTGTATATTGTAATGTCGCTTTTACTTTGTATTATAAGTATTATTTCGATTTTCACTAAATCTTTCCGTGTCTGCCCATTCAACTAACAAGGAACCTTCACGGTTCCCAGTTCGGGGGCATACTGTGGCGAAAAGAAGCAAAATCTATGAATTTTTGAATATCTTCTCGTTGATCGATTAGGACCAAATTTGGTGTCAAGACAGCATACCAAATTTTTGGTTTATCGAATCCACATGCACACACATACTCACAGTTATCGCTTCCAAATACACAAAAAGGCCGATAGTTATATAATTAATTTTTTGATGGATTTCATTCAAAATTTGCCTAAGATCTACAAATGTGATGATAAAACAATACGTAAAGCTTATCCATCTAATTCATTGCGTTTTTGAGTTATTGCGTTTACTTGAGCTGGAAAGATCAGACGTACATCAAATCTTGCGACAAGAGTGCTTATGCGCACTAAGAACAGCGCCTGTGTGGTGGGAAGGCGCGAACTGAAGACAATTTACTCAGATCCGTAAAGTAAAACAGAGAATATGTGCCCACGGCCCCGAACTAAAACCCCTTTTTAATAGTTAGAATTAAACGTAAATGTTTTCCCTTTGTGTGCATATGCTTGTGTTTTGTAAATGAAGCAATTATAACACTCTGACTCCTAAGCCGGCCGTCATCGGCCATGCAACTTCTA
>BGPR01028188.1:0-17718 GCA_013235015.1 Araneus ventricosus | reverse complement strand
GAATAAAGAACTTTGGAGGTTAATATTTTGTGTGTTTTCGAATGCTTTCGTGTCACAGGATGTTTCAAGAGATGTTTTGATATAGTCTGGAGTTAAAAATTTCCTCACTCCTTCATATAAAGCCCGCGTCTTTTGAGCAACGAAAAACTCATACCGAAATCATCCCGACCTAGCGCGAAACCGTCCGGTGCCAGAGTCTTAGTAGCCATCACCGGCCACGGTCCGACCCATCTCGTGGGAGGCACGCATCATCACCGGCAGAGGGCAAACTCCAACGATTTTTGTACCCACTTGGGAAGCGAGAACCCCCTTATCTTATTTGTCTGGCTGCTTCTCATCCACCTACTCGTGGTGCTGGGAGAATGAGCAACGAATGTATTGGGCAGCTCATTTTAAACTTCAAAACAATGTATGTTTCATAAAAGCCTATTTTGTAAGAGTGTGTGTGGCTTTTACTCTTTGCAATAAGGGAAGCATAAGTTGAACTACTCCAGCCAACCGAGGCACACGGGGTCAAGTGAAGAACATTCTTCACGACAGCTATCGAAAACTGAGGCGGGATTTCCAATAGCCATCACCGGCCGCGGCCCTATCCCTCCCAAATGAGGTACTTCCTGTCATCGGAGTGGAGGTAATTCAACCCCATACATATATGTCCGCCATGGAAGCGAGGATCCGCTTACTTATCTGGCGGCTTCTCACGCACGTACTCGCGATTTCCCTATTATAAAGGTGTTATGGTGTGACTAAAAATGTTAAGTTGGGCCTACCCTATAGCTGAAAATAAATACATGAAAAATGGCACAGTGATCGTAATAATGATTAGTACACCAAAGGCAAGAGCACACGATTGAGTAGACAAGAAAAACACTATTTATTAACATTTATCCACGGAATTAATGTTTACACATCAAAAATCTGTAAAAATCATCAAAACACGTCTATGAAAAATATGTATTGTTACTCTAAAAATTTTTCAGTATAGTGATACGTTGTAAGGAAATATTATTTTAACTAGTATAAAAATGTTGCAACATATTGGGAAAAAGGAAGCTGCAACTGCAGTTGAAAAAAAAGTCTTACCAAGGCATGCTTAACATCAGGATGAGGAAAACGAAGCTTGAAAAACTATTCACTCAAACAGAGATCTCCATCACGCTACACTTTAGTATTAACACCTGTAATGAAGAATTCCTTGGGACAATATGTCCTTAAAAGCACATGGGAAGGCTTCAATAGATCTTACGAAGACATGGATCGTACACCAAGCAGCAACTCGTAAAAGCAGGAATCAAAAAAAGGAAGGCGACATCACTCCACATCTATTCTTCACCTCTCCATCACATCTAGCCGAACAAACCCGGAGAAGCACGTGTGTTCCACCTGTTGCCATACATACTCTTCTTAACAGAAACCTGTTCTAACGCAAGTCCAACTAGAACATTAGTCTGTGCACTTTCGGTCCAACTATAACATTCCTGTGAACCTTCAGTCCAACTATAATGCAGTCCTGTTCACAAAAGGGAAGAGAAGGATGAGACACCACGTTACTACCACATGTGAAGAGAAAGAAGAGTCCACGTTACTACCACATGTGAAGAGGACGAAGAGTCCACGTTACTACCACATGTGAAGAGAACGATGAAACATCACGTTACCACCACATGTGAAGAGAACGATGAGACACCACGTTACTACTGTAACTTCTGCGCCTACGTCTAGGTCAAGTTAACCTCACAGCATTGATAGAGGCGAGATTTATATAGTTGCTGAGGTAGTCAGTATATAGAACTATTGACACTCAAGTGCTACATGTTAACCTGTACGATACTACCCTACTCGGCTTCTCGATCTATCATACCTGAATTCACATAAATCAGAAGTATTACATTGCGCGTAACTGGTGACTAAGTCAAAGCAAGACTGCACGTTAATGAAAAAACAAATTTAATGAAATAACAATTAAATTAAAATACTAAATCATAAAAACATTATACAGCTAGCTAATCAAATGATACAAACAAGGAAGAGCAGAGAATGAACAGTAGCAATCAGTCCTTATATACAGTAACAGGCTCGTCGCTATTGGTCGATAGGTGACATCACAAAGAGGGCGGATCCGATCTTCATGAAATCACAATTCAGGATATTGCCAGATGCCGCGATGATGCCACACTACTACATGTGAAGAGAACGATGAGACACCACGTTACTACCACATGCGAAAAAAATTCAGAAATATTCGTTATTAGTTGCGAAAAACTGAGTATTTTCTTCCTTGAAATTTGAAATTGCAACGAAGGAAATACTCAGTTTTTCGCAACTAATAACGAATATTTCTGAATTTTTTACTTGAAATTTCAAGAAATTGAGAAAGTGGAGTTGCTTGTGAATCGATGATATTTTCTTCATTTACTTTCGCAACTACGTACATATTCCCGAGATTAAAATGTGTAACCATGACGGAAGGCAACCGTGTGGCAACTTTCACTTGAAAGCTGATGTTTTTCGTTTTTGATTCGCAATTTCAAACTTTTGAAAAATTCATACATAATCATTTGATATAATCTATCCAAAAAACGTTCATATGTATGCCCTCATTAATTGACCTCTTACCACCGACCCTGTCAAAAACACTGCAAATAGCTCAGATGAAAAAATAATGCAATAACTTTCATAGTTAATTCAATTTTTCTTTCCCTGTCAAGTCGTAGTTATATTTTCATGGATTACACGTTCGCGAACGATAATAATTAAGTATTCATTTCCATTGTGATGCTAAATAACATGAATGCTATAACATTCAAACTTATAACTTACATTATCATGCATTTTATTCTATATAGCCTTATGTTTTGAAATTTTTATGCCCAGTACAGTAATGGTTAACTGGTTCATTGAGCATTTTTATTTTGTTTTGTCTTTTCTTTATCTATTAACACATTTCCGTTAGATAGCACATTTCATAAATTATAACTATAGCACTTCCCTAGCATATGTTTCTAGTAGGCTTATTATTTTTTGCAGTCTAACAAAAGGTTTCCTGGCCACGAACGTATTAAACAGTTCATACTTATCTGAAATTTTTATTATTTATTCTTGATACTGACACAAAAATTGAAAAATAAACTCACCTCGTTAAGCTCAACATAGGACTAGCCTTGTCCTTGTGTATTCTTCAACCAACATTACATTTTGGACGTAAAATGCACGAGGAACATTAAATTTTCTTCCGGTACTGCGGCCAATTCTATTTCGGGCAAAATGCTGAATTTGTAAGATCTCAAACTCCGATGAATAGGCGAGGCCTCGGGCGCGGCTTGAGGGGAAAAGAAAAGAAAAGATCCGTTCCATTGGACCCGTTCCTGTTCTACAAGGTTAGTGAGTCATTGAACCAAATCGGCAATATACCAAGGAATGTTTGACTGATGTGTGGTTAAGACACAGAGGTGCATATTGATAGGGATCCAGCATCCTGCTGACATGAATGCTATTTGGTTTGATTTTCTTTCAATCGTAAAAATTGTTTTGTATTGGTTAAAGACATGTTATTTCAAAGGTAACGCACATTGAGCTTTAGCATTAGTAATTGGTAATTATTCATCTCAGACATTTTATAAGTATGGAATACTCTTTGCAGAAAATTTGTACTATTTCTATTCTATATAAATGCGAGTGTTAGAACAATTCTGTATTCCTTCAAATACCATTTCTGCAGACCATCGAACTCTGGACTCTACCTTTCTTATTATTTACGCATATGTTTCAATACAAGAGAACTTGTATTGAAATTAAAATGGCTACTTTCAGGGATCGCTTGGATAAAATTGTTGTTGTAAATACTTTTGATTCTTTTTATCGTCTTATTGACGATAGATTTTCTACTTCTCGGGATTTGGTTCAGATGTTGGATGATAATGGCCAGGAAATTGATAAACATTCAAAAATTAGGGAATATATCTTAAAATTTCATTTCCCAACAATTGATGACGATGAGATTTTGAGTATTCAATCTGACAAAATTTCCGCTTTTGACCTAATTACTGAGGAGGAAATCATTTCTATTTTCGAAGATTGTAAAAATGATAAGTCACCGGGTCCAGACGAACCGACTATGGGTATTATAAAGGAAATTTTCTTTGATAATAAATCTCTTTTTATAAATCTTCTTAATCTTTGTTTATATAAGGGAATTTTCCCCAAAGTTTGGAAAAGAGAAACCAATGTTGCACTCATTCCAAAATCAGGCAAAGATTTAAGACTCCCAAATAATTATAGACCTATTTGTCTTCTCCCTGTTTGGGGTAAGGTTTTAGATAAAATTCTTGCACAAAGACTCTCCTACTTCCTCGAACAAAACAATAAGTTTCATGACCTTCAATTCGGCTTTCGAAAAGATAGAAACACTTCTCTTGCATTATACGAGGTTATAAATACTATAACTACAAACAAAAATAATAATCTTTTAACAGCTATCATCTCTTTGGATATTTCTAATGCCTTTAATTCTGTCAGATGGAGCGATATCATTCGTATTTTATTTGAGGAAGAGGTGCCTGAGTATTTAATCAAAATGATCAGAGATTTTTTTATCTGATAGATTTATTGTCGATGAGGAGAATTGCTTTGAATTTCAATATAATGTTGGTGTTCCACAGGGCTCTTGCCTTTTTCCAATACTGTTTTCATTGATCGCAGACAGACTTCTGAGGGACTTAAATACAGATGACAAAATTAAAGTTATAATGTTCCCGGATGACATTGTTATCTTGACAGCTGACTTAGCTATCTATAGATTTTCTGAATCTACCAAAATTCCTTTAGATAAAGTCAGTCTCTGGGCTGAAAATCGTAGATTGAAAATTAATCCTCTTAAGTCTGTTTATACAGTCTTTACAAGAAAACTTACAAGAAGGCTCCAAATTCTTTTCCAGCAAAGTAATATTAAATCTTCCTCTCAGATTAAATATCTTGGAATATTTATTGACAACAAGTTATCTTTGATTCCCCATTTGAACTATTTGAAGGAGAAATCACTGAAGTTGCAAAACAAACTTATTAGGTTTTGTCGGACCACATTTGGCGTTAAACCTGAGGAGGTTAAGGAAATTTATCTTCGTGTTACTGAAAGGATACTGATGTATGGTTCTGAGATCTGGTACAGAAATACTGCTATCATGAATAGAAAGATTCTGAGTTTGCAACGTAATGCTTTGAGAAACATCACTAAGACATATAAAACTGTCTCTACTTTGTCTATCCAGGTTCGAGCGGGAATTCCTCCCTTAGATCTCTCTATCAAATTTCATCAGGAAAAATTTAGGTTGATTAAATTAAAAACTGATATTTTGATAAATAACGAACTATTGATTGCAAACAATGTTAATGTTCCTCCTCCTCGGGTTCCACCTTGGCGGGGGCGTAGGATTTTCTGGAACATTGAGCAATCTAACGTTAATATGAAAAATGAATCCAATTTTAATTATTACACTGATGGATCTAAGATTGATGGTAGGACTGTTGTGGTATTGCTTTATTTAGGGGAGGAGAAGAGATCAAAACTCTCTCTATTAGATTAAATAATGACTCTTCTGTATTTATGGCTGAGGCCTACGCTATTAAGATTGCTGTTTTGGAGGCCCAGAGTTTGAATGATTCAACTATTCCCTTTCATATCTTTACTGATTCCACGTCTGTCGTAAAATCTCTTGAGGCAGTTAACGATAGGTTCCAAATTATTATAGATATTAAAACAATTTCAGAGAATTTAAATTGTTCCTTTCATTGGGTAAAGGCCCATGTGGGTACCCATGGTAATGAAAGAGCTGATATCCTTGCCAAGAAGGCTACTTATAAGGACGATGGGAATGTTTTACTGGGTACTCCTAGATCTTTAATTAACCTTAAAATCAGAAATCAGATTTTGAATTCATGGCAATTTAGATGGGTAAATTCCCGGCAATCCAGATTTACCTTCGGACTTTTTCCGGATGTAGACTTAAAAAGATGTTTTGGAGATTTTTTTATTAACCGGATTTTAACTGGACATGGTTGTTTTCCTGCCCATTAGGGTCGTTTTTTTGGAAAAAATAGTAATTGTATGTATCATACTGATGAAGGTACTGTCTCACACTATATTTATGGATGTCCTCTTTATGAGGATATTAGGAGGAGTTATTTTCCTGAACATTTTGCTACTTTGGACATTCTGGATCTTGTCCAGAGTGGTCATTCAAGAAAAGGTTTAATTGAAATTGTCAAATGTGTCTTGCAGGTCTCACTTGAAAGTTAAACTGTTTTACTTTTTTGATGTTGTTTCGTTTGTTTGTTTTATCATTTTAGTTACCTTGATTTATTGATTGGCATGAACTTTGCTTTTAAGATTGTAAATATGGCCTCCATTGATTGAATCTTCTTTTGTGGATAAACTCTGTTATTTATGCTTGTTTTTCAATGTAACCTTTTTGTGGCTTTAATTGGAGTTAATTAATTAATTTGTATTGTTGGAAACAACTTTATTAGACTACTTGGCCTCTATCTGATAATTGGATTTAGTTCCGACCATCCTGTGAACATCGTCGCAACATCGCCGACGACTTTCATGTATCTTATCTATCTTATTGGTTTGTCATTTTGCATGCGTCATTCTGATGAATGTACTGTTTTACACTATATTTATGGATGTCCTCTATATGAGGATATCAGGAGGAGCTATTTTCCTGTAAATTCTGGATCTTGTCCAGAGTGGTCGTTCAGGAAAATGTTTAATTGAAAATGTCAAATGTGTCCTGCAGATTTCACTTGAATGTTAAACTGTTTTATTTTATTAAGCTGTTCTTTGTTTGTTTATCTCACAATATTTTGTAAACTGTATTTTGTGTTCTTTTGTAAAATGTATTTTGTGTTTTATTGAATGGGAAGAGTGCCGGTGCGGTTGAATGGCTTTTGGTGGGGCTTGGGTCTCCGTGGTTCTTTCGGGTGGTGGTTGCTTGAATTTGGACCCCCGGATAGGTATCTTGTAGTTTTTTTTTTGCATGGATTCTTTATTGTTTCTTTTTCTTTTTTTTGGACGACGCGTTCTTTTATTTGTTTTAGTTCTCTAATCTGTTTATTTTGTGAATTTTGTAGCCAGGTTCTTATCGGACAGGTCTGTAGCTGGTTTGTTGTGGTGACGGGGATGTAGACGGAGGTTGGTTGTGGTCCGTAGGGGGTGGCTCCACCCTGTACGATTGGTTTCTTTCTCGGCTGGGCTGTCTCTCGACCGGTCATTTGTATTTGTTCCGAATGCCTTGTTGCAGGACGGGGACGATCTTAGTCTGGTATATGTCACAGTTAAAGTGTATAATTCAGTTATTCTATAGAATACCTAGTTTTTCTATGGAATAACTGATGTGCATAATAAATAATAAGTGAATAATAAATTAATTATTTCACACTTCACTTTGTTATTCTATAAAATAACTAGGAATTCTATTCAATAACTAATGATGCACCGTTGAAGTGTAAAATAAAAAACTTGATATAAAGAATTTGATCTGATGTTCATTTTGGATGTGAAAAAAATTTAGAAATATCTGTTATTGGTTGTGAAAAATTGGGTATTTTCTTTATCTTTTAAATTTCAAAAGCGACGATTTACTTTACTGAAAATCTGTTTGTACAGGTCTTTTTTGTGTAGGGTTTCATTTATTTAACTACTAGCCGCCTTTGTCGACCAGCTTAATCTCCAGAAATATAATTTCAAATGAATCTCTTATACACCTCTCTATATATCTCTTTTATATCTCTTATTCGTGATTCCCTTAACAAAGTTATTTTAAATTTGTAGTTGTGATAGGCATTTAACCCATTCTGTTTCAGTAGCTTTCCACCTGTTCAGCTTATTGTCTACGGGAACGTCCCTAATGGAGGGAAATAGTTGTCCGTGTCATGTAACAACCAATTGCATCCTTTCGTCGCCAACTTAACTTTATTTTTCCTCACGAAAAATACACATTCGATTTCAAAATTAAAATGCTGCGTGACATTATACGTCCAGCAGCATGTTAACTGGATCAAAACATACTGATAAAAAGAATTAAAACTTCTTTCAGTGTACTGGATGGATTTCCTAATATACTAACCAACTTAAAGGACTTTGATTACAGATTTCAGAATGTAATTGATGAAATAAAATGGAAAGTAAATTCCTTGGCTTAAAGAAATGGCAGAGAAACAAGCAATTAAATATTTGTTTAAACAATGAAAACAGTTTGAATTTCATTTCAACAATGAAAAGTATAGTTGTAAATCATGCCTAAAAATATTTGTAAAAATTTATTAAATTTAGAGAGGAATTGTACGGCAACTTAATTGATAATATTCAAAATGTATTTTTGTTTTTTGCACTTTCAGATGGCGTAAAACTCATTTTTGTACTGTAATATTTTCGGAAGTTAGTAAGGAAAAACTACAAATTTTTGCTTGATGTTTAATTAATTAAAATTCTAATTAAAATTTCGAAAAAGGGCTCCGAGGTGCACATTCCCACCCTCAAAAATACACTTGTGTCAAATTTCGTAGCTCTAAGTCCAGCGTTCTGCACTGCAGAGCTCCAAAACACACACACACAAATTCTCCTTTATTATTAGTAAAGATAAACTATTTATTAGGGTGGGTCGAAAAAATCGATTTTTCGTGTGTTGAATTCTAATAGGGCGCAAAAGTTGTGTATTGCCATGCTGATCAAACGAAAAATATTTAAAAAAATTATATTTTCAACCTTAAAATCGTGCAAAGAGTCTTCGGTCATATGCAATATCAGTCAGAGAGGAAGAGTTTAGTCAGAAAGAGAAAACAATTTCCAACTTTACTCATAATGACTCTTCTTTTTGGTGACACAACTTAGCTACCATCTCAAATATTAGGCGATTCATCCAAAAAGCTTCATTCTTATGCTTTTAATTCCCTTTCTTGATCCAGAAAAGAAACATGTAAGAAAGCCTTGACTCGTTAAGCAGACATCATAGGTCTATACGTTTCCTCATGTATCCTTCACCCAACAATAAATTTTCTTCCGGTGCAACGGCTAACTCTATTTCAGGAGAAAAGGCGATGAATTTTTAACGATTCAAAAACGTGATTCCACGAGATGTCTTCTGATGAATCGGCGAGGCCACACGCACGGTTTGAGGAGAAAAGAAATGAAAAGATCCGATGTTATGGACTCTTTCCAATTGTGCGAGGTTGGTGAGTCAATGGGCCGAATCCTCACTGTATATTGGAAAGGTGGAATAGCCCGTATTTAGACACAGAACTGGATAATGATGGTAAATTAATTCTGCACTGATGAGCGCCATTTGCAAATAATTATGATTCATTTCACCGGATTTTCTTTTTGCTTTACACTAAGAGTTAAATTTGCTTTGGTTAACTTCCTTAGTTCATTTCAAAGGTATAAAGTATACAGATTTCATGTTAGTGACTGGTGATTATACGTTTCGTCACTTTACAAGCAATACCGCCTATCTCAGTTTTCCAAATTTTACAAGAGGAAGGAAACAAATTTTATTCATAATCAAGTTTTTCTCATTTTTTTTCAGAAATTACAAATAGAAATATTCGAAGTAAGAAATATTCGTTATTGGTTGCGGAAAATTCATTTTTCTTCTTCCTCTGGTAAATATGAAAAAACTGAGATGGGTGGTGGTGTTTGCTAAGTGACGATTTAAGACTTCCTATCAGCTTCGGATTGTCTACGCAGAAATCTTCCACGATTTTCCCGCTAGTCGTAGAAGAGTGTTTCACCTTTTTTGAATCCATTGAAGAAATTCCTATGCTGCAGAATCAATCGTACGGTGGTGGCTAGTGTCCTATCTCGGGTTTAGAGTACAGGAATAGTAACCTCGAGAAATAAAGATATGTGATTCATATAAGCATTGGGAGAGTTGAATTTGTCGCCATTTGTATCACATTAAAAAGAGGCCAAAATTCATAGACAATAATAGCAAAATATTTAAGGTTGATCTTCCCCGGTACGATGGTTCCGCTACTGGAGAGTTATATTTGTCACTATCGTATCAGACATTGCCTGTGAAAAAGTCCAGCGATCGATGCTATCATGACATCGATATCAACAACTTAATTATTCTCTTTGAATTGCGAAAATGGTAAGAGAAGACTGATTAAGTTGACAATGAAGCCAATTAAAGTTACATTCTCCTTGTTTTCTTACCTTTGCCTTGGTCATTTCATCAATAAAAAATTTTAATAAGAAGAACAGAAACAATGTTTCTCAAAACTTTATGGAGGACAAAACATAGAAAATGTTTTTTCCTTTGTAGTATTAATATGAACACGCATTTCACTGCTTCTTTATTCCGTACTTATTCAAGACTTTAACTTCACCAATTTTACAAATGATTCACTTGGATCCTTTAAGAAGATTTTTTTTTTAAAAAAAGAAGAAAACTGCACCGATGGTTTTCATCTTTTACTTATTTCGAACTTCCTGACCTATTTATAAAACATTTTTTTGGGGAAGAATATGACGTATCTCCTATTCTGATTGGAAATAACTGGTTACCTATTAAGGTAATTCCCGTACATGGAATACATAGAAAATGTTTAAAGAAATTTCGTATGAAACCCAATTGAATCTACCTCCACCTATTTCATTATCCGTCAAAAGCATCATGACAAACAATAACACTTTTGTAGCCGAAATACTTGCAAGATTCAGAACACATTTGTGATTCAGATGACTGCAAATGCAATGTACCTTTAAAAGGAAAAGCGATCCATAACACAAAACAGATAAAGCATAGCAGAAAAGAGCTTTGAAGATGGAAAGAAAGCAGAAAAATTCTGTCAGCAAGAAGCGACAGCTGAGAGCATTCGTTGACTTGATCGTGATGGATGGATTAAGAATTCTTATCCGGGCTTTGCGGAAAAAGCGATTCTATCTCGATGCGTGGTGTTGTCAAAAGAAAACCAAAATTGTATCGTACGTACTTGGGTAAATTTTGCGCGCATTCTTACGTTTGGATCTTATGAAAACAACGTTGTCTTGAGATTGATTTCTTAAGCATGTCTTCTAGCTGAAGGCCAAAGAATATATTTAACTTTAAACTCATGATTTAAAGATTGAGATTCTAATATGATAATTTTCCTGGATACCAGTTGTCAGTCAAAATATGCAATAGAGTGAGGCGCAGATATTCACATGTTTAAACTAATGCAATGTCGGATTCAGATTAACAATAAAATAATGCTTACTAACTCAGATCATAGGATTAAAAAGAACAATAAAACTTAAAACAAAACTCTTCCATGAAAAACTATGCAGTTTTCATTCCCGAGTCGAGTCTTAAATGACACACCTTAATACTGAGTGTCTAATTAATATGGAATCCATTGCGACGATTCTACCACAAATCCAACGCGGCTTGGCCAAAATATTGTTCGGCCGTTGTCACGAGATGTGGAATAAAAGCATTGCGCCTGTTTAATTTTTGAAACAAATGTGAATCAAGCGGAAACAAAATGGATTTCAAATCATAGCACAGCGTTAGAGCCACTGCCATTAGAAGTAAAATGGCATGCTCAGTTAAGCTTCTCATGTCAATATATCTTCCAGTTAATTCATGCATGTTATACAAGAATGAACGTTTTCCCAAAATATTTGCAATCGCAATTGTCTGCTTCTTAAGCCCTGTTACCACAGTCAGTGGCCTTTTGTCTGAAATATGACTTACCTCCCACCATGGGAACGCAAAGACTCTTTGTTGCGCGAAGAGTTGGAGTGTCTCGACCGTTCTGGTGAAATTTCGGTAAATGCCGGACGTTAAAGGCCAGCGAGTCGAAGGACAGAGACTTCAATGCATTTCCTATGGTCTATTGTAGATTGTGTACGTGTCGTGGGAATGGTACGACTGGTCGGATTCCGAACGACAAGATATCCTCAAGTACGACCTCAAGCAACCAAGTCACACATCGTGGGGAAAAGACTTTGCTCAGCCTCACCCATCTATCTTTTTTCAGTGGCGTAGGGCCCTGGGGGTGCAGATGACCTGGGCGCCAGTTTTCGGGGTCGCCATGGAGTCAAAAAATTAATGCGTCTGTGCCATTTCTTAAAGCAAATTATGATGAGGATAAAAATAATACCTTATTCCGGGTTCATTTACCGCTGCTAAAGCAGTCGATTGAGGTAAAAAAATTATGTTGTTCCGCTGGTGGCACTTACCCTCGCTACGCCACTGTCCATGATGACAAAACATTAATGAGTTTATGTCACTTTCTCAAGTTGAATACAATGAGGGGGCGAAAAATTACCATGCTTGGGGGGGGCTGTCTCACTACTAAACATCTGATGATGACGGGGAGGGGCAAAAATATCATATTATGACCCAAGCACCACTTAACCTCACTCCTGGGATGTCTGATTTCCCTCACTTTTTTCATTCACGGGAATTTCCTGGAAATCCCGGGAAAATAACAGTCATTCCCGCGATTCCCTAAAATGCATCCAAATTTGAAAAATCTAAAAATTAATTATTTTTAATTGATATCAATAATAATTAAGCAAAATAAGGATATTCATAAATTCCAAAATTTATACTGCTTTATATATTGAGTTAAAAAATACAAATAAAATCTATTAATTATGCAATTTTAAAGTATTTATTTAAGAAAACATAATCAATCTATGCTTTTATCACTCAGCATAGTTCTTAGCTATGTTGTGAGCAACCTGGCAGCAGAAAATGCCCTCTCTGATGTTGGAGGAATTATTTTCATAGCCTCACCACAGTTTTATAATATTTCATGATCGATTTTTTGTTGAGTCAAAGAACTACAATTCTTACTTTACTATATTTCTCAAGCTAGAACTCTTGTTAGTTGATCAATGTAGGACCTTTGTCTTTGAGTGGATCGCTTTTTTTTTAATTTTCCGAACATCGTAATAGATTTCTCTTCCAAAGTCCCCATGACCTCTTCTTCTGACTGCAAAGAGTAGGACAGTAATTCGTCTTCCTCGCAAAAAAGCCTTGTCATAGTTATTTTAGCTTGTCGAATCAAAGAATTTTTATTTGGTTAACGTGAAAGATCAACAGTAACTGCAGCAGCATCATACTTTCTCTCAAAATTTATGTATTACATTAATCCAACTAAACTAACATTTCAACTCTCACTAAGTCTTTGTACCAGAGAACATTTCATATTCTTAACAAATTCTTAGTTTTGTTGGTTCAACTCTTCAATAATGAAAGCAGATACTCCCTCGGCAGTTAGAAAAGTCGCGTTTCGACTACATAGTTTTTTTTTTTATTTCAAATTCAAACCTGCTACAGTTGCAGCCAGAGTTTCAAATTCTACATTAGCCAAAATTTGTTGCTCTTAATATCAATTAATGATTTGAAATTGCTGATTTTATCTCTAAAACTCTTTCAAGCATTGGCAACCAACTATTCCAGCGTGTTTTCGTGTCTTAACAAAACATCTTTTCACAGCCAAACTCTGCTTTAGCGTAATTCTGTAAAATAGCATTCTTGAGATGTGATTTTCTGAATAAATTTTACAATACCCATTATCTTTTTTGTAGTTTCATTTATATTAGTCATATAATTTTTTCTGCATAAGCAATATGAAACGTAGCATCTGTTGCCATTCGACTTTTAAATTCCTAATCTGACGCTTTCTCTGAATCTTCAATCAGCTTCTCACTTTCATCAATATCTTTTCCTTCTTCTTCATTTGATATCTTTTCTATCTCAACTGAGCTTTCTCTCAAATCCATTCTTTTCTTATGAAAGGACATCACACACGGCCTGGCGTATGACGTATGCATAGCACAGGTGATACTAACAACTCAATTTCTTTCCACTTAACCATCTTACTAGCACCATCAGTAACACACGCAACTATGTGCTTTTCAATTGTGATTCCGAATTCCTTAGTTTATAATTTTGTGTATATGCACGTTTGTTCCCAGGAATTCGCGGGAACCAACTCTAATTCTCGTAAATACAAAAAGTATGAAAATCTTACGATTTCCCCGGGAAAGGAACCCTACTCACTATGCCACTGCATTATTTGGTTGAAAGGAGTTGCTCATAACTTTACCTACACAAAGAATAAGTACGGCTACTTCTTTGATGGCCCTATTTGTGAGAGAAACATGCTCTCGATAAGTGTAAATGGCATCTTTGCATGCAACGTACCAAGTTCATTAATTTCTCCCATGTTATTTTTCTGGGGAGCCACCGTTTCATCAAGTATTCAATGCGATAATTTAAACGACTGAGGTGATAGAATGTGCATTTCTTATGTATTCGGGTCACATATTTCATTCAATTTATCTCATAAAGGGTGTATGAACTTGTTCATCCTTCGCTAGTCGGAATATCTAACAGATACGCATACGATCTGCGTCTTTTAACTGTTTCTAACGCATTATAGTTTGAATTTTTCTTACAGAATAATCAATTGAATTCTCTGATGACTGATTTGTTGCTTATCAAGCAACACCACCTATCTCAATCTTTTAAAATTTCAAAGAGGAAGAAAAAATTTAATTTTTCGCAAACAGCAACAGATATTTATGAATTTTAAAAACATCTGTTATAAACATAACACTGACGATTCCTACCAATCGAAGACCTTACTGCCAGAAATTTGGCAAAAAATCACAAGGTGCTATCCTTTAAAACACTATGCTGCTATGTGCTTCTTCCATTTAAAGTTAGCATAAAAACACATGTTGATGTAATACAATTGATAGTCTTGTGACACAAAGTCTTTATTTTAACTAAAAGAAAAACTATATTTGGTTTTGAAGTAAGGCATTTTGAGATACTGAACGAAAACTATTCACTATCTCAAGACTGCAGATTCCCACCAGTCGAAGACCTTATAACCAGATATTTGGCAATATATCACAAGAAGCTGCACTATAAGACACTATGCTGCTATGTGCTTCCATTTAAAGTTAGCATAAAAAATACATTCTAATGTAATACAATTGATAGTCCTGTGACGCAAACGAAGTCTTTATTTTAACTAAAAGGAAAACCTGATTTGTTTCTGAAGTAAGATATTTTGAGATACTGTATGAAAACTATTCAGTATTTCAGTAAACTAGAAGATTCTCAAATCGGGTTATTCAGTTGACTTAAAGTAAAATCGTGTTTTATTGAGAAATATCAAGAAACATTCTTTGATTTCAAAGTAAAGCCATTTCCCCTTTTCAAAACCGACTCTTCATTTCCATGCGCGACCTATTTCATGCGTATTGACTCTAAAGTATCTTTTCCCGACTTTTATGTCTGAAAAATCTCTTTCAAATTATTTGATCAATATCACGTTCACAAGAAATAAAAGGGGAATCGATTCCTTTTCGAAGCTGCCTCGCGATGTCGAATAACGAAGCCGTTGTCAATTCTTTCCCCAAAGTACTCTACAGGATCTTTAATTGGGCTCTAAAATGTTTTGGAGAACCTGATTTAAATGTGAGCTAGATAGGGAACAGGGGAAATAGTCCGTAGCTTTTGGCTTTGCTTGGAATAAAGTATGTAGGTTTAACATTTTGCATATTTCAAAGTGCTTTCATGTCAGCGAGTGTGTTTCAGAAGAAGTTTTGAGACTCGGGAGCTAAACTTTTCCTAGTTTCTTCAGAAGTTTGCTGTGTCTTTCAGCAGCAAATGTGTAAGACAGCTTATTTAAAAGTAAAAGAATGTTAAGTTTCGTAAAAGTTCGTTTCTTCAATATGTTCAACTTTTCCTTATGTACCGAGAGATCAAAAAGTCAGGAAAAACTTTAAAGAAAAACTCGAAAAATGAAGTTTTTTTATCTGATCGAACGGATGGGAAAGAATGCGAATTTTTTTATGGCGAAAACAAAACAAAGAATGTTTGAAAAGTTGTTTTCTTTGTCTAACACATAGCTTACAAGTGACAAGTAAGCTTACAACTTATCAAGTTGCTTTCCGTCATTCCGCAGCACAGCTGTCAGAAGAGGCACAACATCAAGCAACATTACTTGTTGTATGGAAGATAGTGTCCCATGTCCACCCAAACGGTGCAGTTGCTGTCATGACATCAGGCACGGGGACATGGGGCGGCTTTCTGTATGTAAGATACATGGCATCTTTTAGTGTTGGCAATTGTGGAGGTCTGTTGCGTTACACTTTTGACTTCAAAAAATCCCCACAACCAAAAGTAGCATGGTGTCATATCGGGAGATCTGGGAGTCCATGCGTTTGGAAAAGATCGGATGATTTCCCGATCCTCCCAAAATGCTGAGTGTAGCAAGCATTGTACAGGCTTCTTCAAAATCTGTATTTACTAATCATACATATAACATTTGATTTCATGTTATATGTATAAATCTATTAAAGAGTAAAATCCCAATTATAATCATCTTCAATAGTGTTTTCTAAAACAGTGTGCTTCCACGTTGATCATGTCACAGTGTTTGTATATATATCTTCTCTTTTGACCCAAGTATAAAATACATGATAATTCAAAATGGTTGGTTTGATTATAAATGACTACAATTTCCATTAAACAATAGTAGAATGAAAAAAATTGTTACATTACAGAAGGAAGCTAAAGTTGTGTTTATATAAGTAATAATTGCTCTATGTGATTATCCATGTTGTCATGGACAGCATAAGTTGTAGTTCATTTCATGTCAGACATTTTGAAACATTTGGTCTGTGAAAGGTATTACATGCAGAATCTAGAGTCAGGAGGAAGATCGATTTGAATACGTAAAATATGAAAATTATGATGACTGGCCTTCTAAATCGGCTGAAATTACATCTTGCGTATCATGTCATAGAGATATACCGAATATTCTGCCTAAATGACTCCTTTGTCTCAATAATAATCGAACTGTCCATTTCTTTGTTATGTGAAGAATTCACATATAGAATGCTTCACATGATAGTGATATGCATTAGCTCTTGGATATTATCCATGCGACCAAAGACAGTTACATAAAACAATTGTTATATAGACAGTTGTACGTAAAATTTAGGGCTTTCTTCCGTAGTGTGTTTAAATTCTTCTTCCTATCATTATTTACAAGATGTAATAACCTTCTGTAAGCAGGGCGATCATTATCATTTACCTCCGATAATGTGCATGTTAAGCGACGATATTCTATACTAACAAAATTGAAATAGTAGTTAAAATTATCAAATTAATCATCATCATTGCCTATTCGATTTCTATGGAAAAAATGAATAAATAATTTTATTTCTATGTTTATCAGTGCTATTTAGCTATTTTCTGAACATTATTATAAAAGTATTTACTCTTACATCACGTGTTGGACATATATATAAAACACCCATGTTCTTTATAATCCTTTTCCTTCCATGGTCATATCTACAAGATTCAGTTCATAAAAGAGAATATATTCCATTAAAATCTATTCTATTCCTTTTTTTCTACCCACAACATGGTAGTTACCATTTCATGCATTAAGAAGTCCATCCTTGAAACCCAACTTCAATAGTTTTCTTTTTCTTTTCGATCCAAAAACAAAAGCTCGAAAAAAATATATTCCACTTATTAATCCCTACACCGCAGGTCTGCTCTTTCCCCTTTGTATCTTTCATTCAACATTAAATTTTCTTCCGGCTCGCCGACCAACCCTATTTCAGGAAGAAAAGCAATGAATTTTTAAAGATTCACAAACGTGATCCAGCCAGCCGTCTTCTGATGAACCGGC
>BGPR01028186.1:0-20139 GCA_013235015.1 Araneus ventricosus | reverse complement strand
GTTATATTTGTTTTTTTAAATATTGAATATTTTAGCATTGCTGCTTTTATAGGTTTTTCTGTTCTATATGTAGTTTAGTAACAATTTTTAAAAATTGCTTTTAAAAGCTTTTTTGGTGGAAGTCAAAGGAAAAAAAAACTTGCTTTATTCCGTTTACGATGTGACTATGATCCCAAATTATTAAATCCATATTAAGAGGCGGAGATACTTATATTGATTTATGCCACTTTCTATTTACTTAATATAGAAAAGCTTTATACAATATTATTCCTTAAATGGGTGTAAATAAAATGAGGAATGTTTGTTAAATCTATCAACCTTATTCTCTAATATATGCAGTTCTATTAAATCTAGATAAATTTTCACATGGATAAGTTAACAAATAAAACAAATGAATCCATGCTGAACATTTTAACCATATATATATTTAACATCTATAACATCTAAGTGATTTAAAAATTATTCTAAAAATCTATTATACATTTTGAGATAATATGCCCATTACATTAAACGCCTCGTTACAGTTTATTTCAGAGAAGTTTAATTTAGAAACTGATGGTGGTACGAGGAATGAGAGAGAACTGATATTCTCTACGTTACAAAGTACCAAACAATACAAATAGCAGCAATAATCATTTGTTGAGAAAATAAGAGATAGCATATCCTTATAATCTAATAGAATAAATCTAAAATAAACAATAAAAGAGAGGTATAATTTTATTTAGGTTTAAAAATGCTAGTTTAGCTCAAAATGTTATCGTTCAATCACAATTATTCTCCACTGAGAAACAAAGTATTATTTTGCTTGGATTTCTTCTTTAGTTTCATTGTTTTTAAAAGTAATTGGGTGGTTAATGAAGCGACATTTGTATCTAGCAATCAAAACAGGAATTTTTTTCCTTTGTTTTTTTCATGTTTATTTCTCTTAAAATAACATCCTTCATTCTTTTTTATAAAGTTTTTGTACTTTATCTCCATGTTGTTTTTTCTTTTCTAAAAATTTAAACGATCAGTTTTTTAATTATATTTCATTAAAACTGCATTGCAAATCAATTTTTTCTACAAAGTACTGATGGACGAGAAACTCATATATAAAAAATCAATGACTCATCCATATCTTTTAAAACTTTCATTATTCAAACATTTGTTTTAAAAGAGGATTATTTTTTCTTCACTTGGTAGACACAGAATCCTGCCGGTATTGTTAACTTTTAATTAGGAGATTTTTGAATCAAGAAAATATGTTGCGTGCATGATCTTCTGAAAGTGAAGGATCATGCATTTTCTTGCCGGTATGACGTGACAGTTTGGATAATGAGCGATGTCCTGTCGGATCAGAATGACATGAACTCATAATGAATATAATCTTGAAGTTTCGAAGAAGGCTAATTTTAAAAATAAATTGCAATGCAAAAGTATAATATATTTTACATTAAAAGGTTGAAGACATTTTCATTTTGTCAAAAATAAGTTGTACTGCTTTTAGTACGGTTGTGCAAGAATGGTAAATTTTAATTTGCTAACTGAAATTGTGTTGATACATATGTTACCATCTATAATCTCATAGGGTAATTCCGGGTGATATGTCGAATATTTTTTTCAAGTTTTGTATAAAATCCCATAGTACACATAAAATAAAATAAATCATGCTGTGCTATTTAATGTTAAATATACAACATGTGCAATGCGACAAAAAAATATAAAAAATAATTAATATATTTTAACAATTCTTTTCTAAAACATTACGCTGCGGCGCGTCACATATTCAGGTTGAGACTCTGCACTTGTGCGGGAGTTATGCCGCGCCTGGCATAAGAACAGAATGAAATAATATATAAAAAATATTCAAACAAATATTCATATCTGGACTATGATTACTTATGTAATAACAAAAAGAAACTAAATGGGTATAATAAGACGTATTAGTAGGTTTAAATCAATATTAATCTGCCTACTTAATTCACTACTTAAATTATCTACTTATTTTTTAAAGATTGAATTTTAATTGTTATTTCAGCAACAACGTAACATCAGAGTATTAAAATGGGAAAAGAAAAGTAAAATATTGTTTACATTGTTCTATTTGTTAATAGACCTATTTTTTCGACCGCAATCTACACAAAAAGTGTCGAAAATAGTACAGTCTTCATGTAACCACATTTGACACATGATGCAACGAAGCCAATCACACTTCCTCTTAGTTATGTAGTAGTTTTCTGAACATTCCTTGCAAAGAACGTCTGCGTCACATGTGTGGTCCAACTGTTCATTGTTATCATCTTGACTTGCATCTTTCTTAGCCTTCTTACTCTTTATTTTTCCCTTTTTCTCCTTTGGTGTAGTAAACTTGATACTGTTTGAACATTCATCAATGTCTGATGAACTGTCAAGGGATCCTCTACCTGATTCAAAATTAAATTTTCTCTTGGTAGTTTTGTCATCTTTTTTGTTAATTTTCTTACATTTTTTGAATCTTTGCTCTAAACTTGCTTTAAGCGCATTCCTATTGTCAAGAGAGTTTAAGAGTACTGCTGTTTTCTTAATTCTGTGCTTTGCTATCACCTGGCTAAGTCTCGGAATAGGAGAGATTTTATGTAGGTGTTCGGTAGGTGATGGTGGTTTCACTGCTAGTTCCAGGTTCTGCAGGCTGTAAATTGATTTGAGGTGTGTTGATTAGTACTTCACTTGATGAATTTGCCTCCTCTTGTGTCGTGTTTTCTGGTACGGGCACTTCACTATCCGATAATGCAAAAAACAATTGATCTGGGAGAGCGTTGTTTTTAAAAGGGAAGAGGCCACTGACCTCAAAGCCCCTAGTAGCGTTGCCGACAGTTGCCTATTTGTTCCAAGTATCGCAGATTAAAGACTTTACCTGATACCGAGCCAATTTGCACCCAACATGCTGCTCAACCCAAGTAAGTGTTCAGTAACATAATAAAATAAGACACGGATAGATAAATTCCAATTTTATTAATCGCGGCATCCCGTACAAAAAAAAAATGCGGCGTGTATACCGGATCGCAGTGCGGCATATATCCCATTTTGTACGGTACTGACGCCGCACATCATAGTTGCCTGCTGTCGCAAAGGAAAATGGCGTAACCATACACACAGTACTCTAGACAGACGCTACACTTAGTTTTGACTTCGAAATCATGCATGAATTTAGTAATTAGCGCATAAAAAGCATTTAAGAGTAAGGTGTTTAAAAGTTTGGATGGTAATATCATGCGTTTACCTCAAAATAATGACTGTACAGCTAAAAGTAATCATCGAATTGGGATTCACGCTTTAAACTGGTTAAAGAAATCTCATTGCGCATCTATACTGCGCGTCTGAATGCCATCTATCGATAATTACAAGAAATACAAGGTGTGCGGCATCTATCCGTGTTCCGGCGATTCTCCCGGAGTTACCCTATGTTATATACGATATCATCTATCTGATCATTTTTATCATTGTTAATGATATAATAAAAATATTTTTAGATTGTAAATACAAATTTAAATGCATGAGATTCTTTTTTAAATAAAGTAAATGTTTCTTTGATAAAATTCTCGACTAAAATCCTCAATTAATAAAGCAATTTATCTATTTCTTTGATTTAATATTATTTTAGAAACTGAATAATCTGAAAAATAGCAAAAATGTGTCTTCCTAGTGGAGTGAAAAGCCTTCATGCACTTGAAAGCTTTCAGAAAAATCAGCAACATGAAATATTGAATGGAAGATGTATTTTGTGGCTTCCAATGACATAGAAAAAGTTTATTTTCACAGTTTCTAGAAAATATTAAAATATTGATTTATAGTTTTCATTTCTTTAACAGTGTTGATCTGGTTAGTATAACTTTTTTCTAATAATGTTACACTTGTTTTCAAAATTATAAAAGGAAAAAAAATATGTATAATGACATGCAGTCCACTTAGATCTATCTTCAATATCGAAAATTCGAATGGCAGAAATTACTAAGATAATTAAGGATAAATAAGGATTAAGGAGCCGATTCATCAAACTAGATGAATCGGTTCTTACAGGAAAAAGTTTTAATGTTGTTCATATGAAATATAACGGCGAATTTTATTTAGATCGATGCTGAAAGATTGAAATTCAAATATCTGGTTTATAAACAGATATCTTAAGGGGACATACGACTGCTAAACCGCGAAAGTTTTCGATTTTATGAAAAACATATATATTATTCCCCAGTCTTTTCTGAACAATTTAAAACAATCCGCGTTAAAAAATTCCCATAATTATTCAAGTTATGAAGAGATATCTTGTTTATAAACAATCTTAAGGGGACATACGACTGGTAAACCTCGAAAATATTGGATCTTATGAAATATATATATATATTATTTCAATGTTTTTTCTGAACAATTTAAAACAATCCGCGTTAAAAAATTCCCATAATTATGCAAGTTATGAAGACAAATCTGTATCATCTGTTCAACGTAAACATTGAATATGGCCATATCTTTAAAGCGCTATATCTCAAAATGTTTTTCTTTATATTGCGTGCACAATATCTCAAGTTTCTCACAAACTTTTTACTGAATATGTATTGAGCTGTGTTATCCAAGTTGAACCACATTTTTTGTGCATATTTTCTCCAAAGAAGTTTTTTCGGAGGGTTAGAAAAATTGAAATTTTAACTATTTTTAACATTTTATTTTAAATTGGTATATAAATAGAAATTAAATTTAAATGTTAATAAATTGAGGTTCAGTTTCTTAAACAGGCTATTTGAAGTACTTAAATACACAAAATATTGTGTTTAGAAAAATACTTTATTCGTAATCATGCGCGCAAGGTGACCATCTCATTTTTTCTTTAAAAATTATACCCATATTTATTACTCTCTCAAATAAATACATACCAATATAAAGGTTTGAAAATGTGTCTACTATAAAAGAAAGAACAGATATTTTTCTAGAAAAAAAGTGATTTTGTGAACTGCATTGTTTCAGAGATACAATGTATCGAATTTGACAGTTTTCCCTATTGTTTTGAGGTTGAAGAGTCGTATGCACCCTTAAAGAATCTGAAATAATTTAATTTACTACTAAACAAGAGACAATAACCTTCAGAATTATTTCTAATTATAGTTTCAAATTTACAAAAGTGCTTCTTGGAACTCACCTTCGTAAAACAAACCGGAAGGGCTAATGCTAGAGCCAATCCCCAAACTATGATTAGACCTCTTCTGCAAGTGCTTACTGTGCAGTACCGTCGGGCCATAATGGGATGAGCGATCACTAGAAATCTGAAAATAAGAAAAAAAGAAATTGCTGATAAAAATATAAATAAAATATATATATAAATAAAATATAAATAAATAAAAAATAATCTGAGGATAAGGAGGATAAGAAAAAAAGAAATTGCTTATAAAAATATACTAAGAAAAATATAAATAATATATATATATATATATAAGGAGATATTGCATTGTTATATATATATATATATAACAAATACGAAACAAACATACAGAAATGTAAAAAACATGCACAAAATAAAAAACAAAAAAAAACAAAATGTCAAGAAAAAATCTGCGGTAAGAAAGAAAGTGAATATATATAAAAGGGAAATAAAGAAGAAAAAATATAACACAAACGCAACGAACGCGCCAAAATGCTGCAATTCAAGAGTAAGGAGAATATATTCATGATTATGAGTCGGGTATGTTAAAATAAAATGGAGAGACTGTAGTAAATCGGTAAAAGGATAGAGTTCATCAGGTAAGTAAAATTACTATACGAACCGTTAAGAATTAGTAGATATGAATGTTTTCTGCAGACAGTGGTGGACAGCTAAAAACACACTGTCCTTTACGAACATTATGATAAACCAAGAATTTGAATGAAATACAAATAAAAGAAATGAAATTACTAACCTAAAACTGAGAAGTACCAACGGAGACGCGACAAAGGAATAACTGAACGCGTCATGTAGCGACTGGATGTTTACGAAGATATCAAGTTACTTCTGAGGTTGGGGGAGTTTCGATGAAGATTAGGAAATCGATGGGAAAAAAGGATGAAAGCGAACTACTTTGAGGAAACGATGAAGATTAAAGAAATGACGAAAAAAAGAAAGGAGTGTATTTAAAAATTAATGTGTAATATAAGGTGTATATAAAAATTAAGGGATGATGATAAAAAGGAAAGGAGTGTGTTTAAAAATTAAGGTGTAAATAAAAATTAAGGTGTAAATAAAAATTAAGGTGTAAATAAAAATTAAGGTGTAAATAAAAAGGAAAGGAGTGTATTTAAAAATTAAGGTGTAAATAAAACCGTTTCCACCTTAATTTTAAACTACACTAGTTACACTATTTTTAAATACACTCATTTCCTTTCTTATCATCTTTAATTAATTTTATTTACACCTTAATTTTTAAATACACTCCTTTCCTTTTTATTTCAGATGACGCGTTCAGTTATTCCCTTTGTCGCGTCTCCCGTTGGTAGCATCTCTCAGTTTTAGGTTAGTAATTTCATTTCTTTTATTTGTATTTCATTCAAATTCTTGGTTTATCATAATGTTCGGGGTAAAGGACAGTGTTTTTTAGCTATATGCCAACACTGTTCGCAGAAAACATTATGATTTCACTAATTTTAACGGTTCGTATAGATTTTACTTACCCTGATGAGCATCTATACGCTTTTACCGATTTACTACAGTCTCTCCATTTTATTTTAATATTTTTTGACTTTCATGATATTGATATATATATATATATATAAGGAAAAAATAAATTGCTTATACAAATATGCTAAGAAAAAAATAAAATAAAATATATATGAAATATATATATAAATAAATAAAAATAATTTGAAAATAAGAAAAAAGAAATTGCTTATAAAAATATGCTAAGAAAAATATAAATAAAATATATATAAATAAAATATAAATAAATAAAAATAAAATTAATCTGAAAATAAGAAAAAAGAAATTGCTTATAAAAATATGCTAAGAAAAATATAAATAAAATATAAATAAATAAAAATAAAAATTATCTGAAAATAAGAAGAAAAGAAATTGCTAATAAAAATATGCTAAGAAAAATATATATAAAATATATATAAATAAAATACAAATAAATAAAAATAAAAATAATCTGAAAATAAGAAAAAAAGAAATTGCTAATAAAAATAAAAATAAAATATATATAAATAAAATATAAATAAATAAAAATAAAAATAATCTGAAAATAAGAAAAAAAGAAATTGCTAATAAAAATATGTTAAGAAAAATATAAATAAAAATATATAAATAAAATATAAATAATATATTTATAAAACATATATAAATAAAATATAAATAAATAAAATATAAATAAATAAAAATAATCTCAAAATAAGAAGAAAAGAAATTGCTTATAAAATATGCAAAGAAAAATCTCAAGAATTTAGTCTGCATTATTTATATCGAATCCCTTCTAGGTCGACGTCGCATGTGATGCGACGAAGAGAAATATTGCATCGTTGAAAGTTAATTCCTCGCTACTTACGTGTCCCGTTATATTCAGCGATTTTGACAATGTAAGCAATAAAATGTTCGAAAATAAATTAATTGAATACGTTTTTACGCTCTCATGATCAAGAAATATTGCAAGCTGCTTTAATGGTGAAGTTGTAAAACCATTTTATAAAGCATTTTTTTTGCACATAATTAATAATTTGTTTATATAGATATTTATCTTAAATACTTCAAAGCAATAGATTTCAAAAAATATTTTTAGAGATTATTTTGTTTTAGTTTAAAACTTGGATGCATTCCAGCGAAAACTGAACGGGATATCACATGTATGACCATCAGTAGGTCAAGCAAAAACTGCTTACTGTCCAAAATATTTTGAATTTTCGATTTCAGGATAGAACATAATAGGATTCAGGATAGATCACCAATAAAAAATGCATTTTTGGGTCAGGAATTCGAAAAAAATGACCAAGAACGGGTTAATACGACAATAGGATAAACAAGACATTTTTGACAATCTTAAGGCAATGTCTGTACTAGTAATTCATGAAAATAATAGTAAATATAGTTCAATCAAGTTCTGATTCATTGTAAATTTTCCTGAGTTACTCTAGTTTAAGAGGAGCTGGAATCCTAAACCCGTTAAAACTAACCCTAGTTATTCGATGTACCTTTCCTCAAAATCTGTCACAGATTCATGTTTGAAATTTTTTACTCAAGTAAAGTTCACTGTTCTCATTATACTGAAATGAGTTTTTGGTTCATTTTTAATTTTTTATAAATTTACAGAATATTTAATTAGACATAGTGAAGTTTTATCCTATTTTTGACACAAAAAATGTAAAAAATAAAGTTTTGAGTTTTTGTAAAGGACGCTCATTTTAGTATAATGAGAAATATTTATTTTACTTGTATAAAAAGTTTCAAACATGTATCTATAACAGAGTTTGAGAAAAGGTACATCGAAAAGGCCAATTTCGAATTTTTTGTTTTGACACAAAAAAATTTGTAAAAAATAAATTTTTGTATTTTTATAAAAATCATTTCAGTATAATGAGAAAGATGTACTTTACTTGTACAAAAAATTCAAACATAAATCTACAACGGATTTTAAGCAAAGGTACATCGAAGTAACAGGGTTAGGGTTAACGGACTTAGGGTTCCAACTCTCCTTAAAGGCTATGATGCTAGCAGTGTTGTTATGAAAAATGAAATATTCACTTAGAAATAGTGAATGTTCAATTAGAATTTGTGAAAGGAATATTATGACATTGAAAGAGGTTAGGAAAAGTCAAATTCATTTATGATCGAGGGTAATATGGGTTTTTTGAAGTGTTGGACAGTTTGCACGTGTGTCAACGCGAATTGTGCAATGCAAGCTGTAATATTCTTATTTAACTTATTTAAAAGAAAATGTGCGATCCACTAAACTATACAACTCTATTCCTAACTTTAAGCATCCAGAATGTAATTACGTATCAATCACGGGGCAATGAACAAAGAGAGAAAAATTCAATTACTCCCCTAATAGCACAAGACGCTGTACAATATTGTTACGATATCTTCACGATATTGTACGGCATTCAGAATACCGGACAACGTCGTAGAGATATCGCAGAATATCTTGTGCTAATAGGGTTAGGATGTTAAAGGATTTCATAAAAACTATCTGTGGAAATTATTTTACAATATATTGAGAATAAGTAGTGCACAATCGGTTATTTTCATCCTACGGAACAGTAGTTGGCACCACAATTATTAGCATCCTTAATTGTTATTTAGTTTACTGTGTTATAAATGGACTTATGAAACGAAACTAGAGAAAAGATTATTATTTATAATTAAAGATTAGGCTGTCAATAACTGTCTTATTAACTCCACTTCAAACAAAAACGCCAAGACCTAAATTCTATTTACAATACTTTCCTTTCATACTATGATTACTGCCTCTATTTCTATCCACACTAGGTATAACTCTTCTACCCTGTAAGCACAAGATATTTTACGATATCTCCGCGATGTTGCTATGATATTCTGAATACCTTTACTTCACACTACGACAAACCCCTGATTCCAGAGATAAAAATCTCAGGTTTGCATTTTGGATGAGTGTGCGAAGGAACTTTATTGAACAGAAAAAAAAGAGGAAGAAAGAAAAAAAAAGCTTACATACAGTGTTTTAACATCGACGAAAAACATGTGAAAATTATAAAAACGATCAAAATGTGTATTTACATATGAAAAGAAAGACTCTTGAGTTTGAGGTCTTGGGGATATTCTAAATACAGTAATACATCGTAAGAATATCGTATGAATATTGCAAAGATTCTTGTGCTAATAAGGTAGCCAAGTCCATGAGACACTATGAGCCACCCATGATGAAGCGGAAGTATAGCATCTGCCCTTGGTCATATTGACTTAAAGTGCATTGGTCTCCAAAAATAATGCACAATTTTGAAAATGCTACAAAATTGGAGTTAATATGGATATTATGGTTCGCAATCAGTTGCTGAGAATCGTGGGACATACTATCGTCGTAACTCACATATTACAGTGGAGATTTGGTCACCAGGGAATTTAGGGGGAACCAGAAGGGGATGAAGGCGAAAATGGAGTTTGAGGCATCATTTTTCAAGAAAGCTTATAGCGATTTGTAAATTTCATCAATGGTTATGTTTGATGTGAGTAATATTTACATACATTTTCGTAAACACAGCGCAAATATTCGGGAAAATATAAAGGTTTTCTTAAAAAATGCCAAAATTTCCCACTGGTTTTTTGCTTGTAACATGCAGAGTTTTGCACCAAATTGTTCGAATCTTATAGAATGTGTGGCAATATATAAAAGAAGCATTTTATTAAAATTTGAATTAAAAAATATGAATATAATACGAAATATGAGCATTTTTAGTAAATTTTTACTGCGTATGTGCGAAATGTAGTGCAATTTTTCTTACACAACTTCAGAGCCAGATACATAGGGAAAGTGATAGTGAATTTTATGAAAGTAGAATATGCTGAATACTCATGTATACTTATAAGTTAAATACATAATTTAAATTACAGTTCGACGATTACTATTCGAAGATTCAAGCCTAAAAAATATCAGTTTATGAAAGAACCCTCATCAATTAGCTTCTCTTAGAGTGTACCTAAATTCACCAGGTTGCAATGCGATATCTTTCTCAATACTAATAGTATTGAACTGAAATTTTTATATAAGTTGCCCTTTATATCTGGCTCTAAATTTATGAAAATAGATCACTATACGAGTCTAACATGCGCAATAAAATATTATTTATTGCAAATGTTCGTATTTCCTGTAATATTCAAATGTTTTTATTCAAATTTTAATGCAATGTTTCTTTTACATAATGCCAAGTATTCTGTAAGTTTCGTATAATTTGGTGGAAACTCTGCATGTTATAAACAGAAAACATGCGGAAAAGTTTGGGATTTTTAAAAAACCATTTATATAATCCCGAATATTTGTGCTGTGTTTAAGAAAATGTATTTAAATATTATGAACATCAAACATAACCATTGACGAAAGTTACATTTTGTTATGAGCTTTATGTGAAACAGGATGGGTCAAACTCCATTTTTGCCTGCATCCCTTTCTGGTCACTCTCCTAAATGCCCTCGTGACCGAATCTTCACTGTAAAATGTGAATTCCGACGATAGTATGTCCCACGATTCTCAGCAACTGATTGCAAACCATAGTATCCGTATTAACTCCAATTTTGTAGCATCTTCAAAATTGTGCATTAATTTTGGACACCAATGTAAAAGTATGACTTAGCTCCAATAAATAAGAATAGGCTATTTTTCGGGAGGTATTTCAAGGGTAACTGATCCACATTTGTGTTTCGCATGAAGGAAGACAGCTGGTAGTCTGACAGCACCCAGCAATTCGTTGTTATAGTTCACATCGATCTATTACTTTTTGAATAAGATTTGTTAATAACACAGCCAGATGATAAAAAAACATGTTTATTTATTGTTGACTATTTATGTGAGATTTTTAATTTTAGTTTTGTGCGACGTTAAGTTATTTATTCGTAAAATAATTTAATATTAAAATGTATATTTCGCTTAATTTGTGATAAAATAAAAATACATATTTAATTGTTGTCGATTTAACATCTTGTGCTTATATTTGTAGTGATAAAATAATATAAATATATTGTGTAAAATCCAGTAAGAGGGAAAATTCTATTATTTTTTTGTTTCATAAAGGGATGAAATCAAATGAAAATGCTGTACAAAGATTATTTTGGAATCAGTATTTTCTTGTTTGTACTATACACACAATCTCTAGTAATAATAAAGGAGAATGTGTGTGTCTGTGTGTTTTGGCGCTCTACAGGACATGCAGATGAACTTGGAGCTCCGAAATTTGGCACGAACATTCATTGGAGGGTGGAAATGAGCACCTCGGAGCCGTTTTTAAAAATTTTAATTAGAATTTTAATTAATTAAAAAATAAACGAAATTTTGGTGTTTTTCCTTAATAACTTCCGAAAATATTAAAGCACAAAAATTATTTTTACGCCATTTGAAAGTGCAAGCAATTGCCTTTTCAATGATATCAATTAGGTTACCGTACAATTTTTTCTCTAATTTTAATAACCTTCTAAAAATATTTTTTGGCAAAATTTACAAAATACTTTTCGTTGGTTCAACGCATTTCAAATCGTTTACATTGTTTAAATAAATATTTAATTGCGTGTTTCTCTTTCATTCTTGAAAGCTAAGGTAATATCCTAATGCATTTTGCTTTCATATTTTATTTCGTCAAGCTTTTTGTGGAATCTGTAAACCAATCTCTTTGAGATATTAGGTTTATGAAGAAATATACCTTATTGGCTGCTATGTTTTCATTCTTTTTTCAGTATGTTTTAATTCAGCAAACATGCCACTGGCCATAAAATATGTTGCACCATTTTAATTTTGAAATCAGATGCATATTTTGCAAGCGGAATGAGAAAGTGAAGATGGCGCTGAAAACTTGCAATTACATGTTACATGACATGGTCAGTTATAATGACTCCATTAAGGATATATATATATATATATGTAGAGATAGAACAGAACAAGTGCAAGTCCATTGAAAGAACATAGGTTAAATATCTTCTACGATCTGTTCACCTTGTTAAGGGAAACATGAAAATAAAATTATTAAAAATTCAATTGAAATTACATTCCCGGCAAACAAGTTGGTCGCCGAAGGCGGCTAGTATACAATACAAGTCAAAACATTGATAACTTCTGTATTAATCCATTTGCTTCTTTTTGAAAAAAAATGATGCCAGCTATGCAAACATAATTTACTCATCTTTTATGCAATATATTTATCTTTCAAACGGGTTTGCCTCATTGTTTTCAATAAAAAAGCACTATATGACATAATTTTGATAATTTGATTTAAGAATAAAAAAATCAATAATCTTTTTTGATTTTCATTACTATAGAAACCAAGAGAATTCATTGATTTGAAAACGCTACGAATTTCGCATGCTCATAATTTAATTAAGCTACCCTAAAAAGCGGAAATAATTTAAAACTCTTTTACATTCTACTGAAAAGAAATATTTCGCAAATTTTCAAGAGAAGTTCGCAATAGCATACAATGCTTCGTTGCATATTGTCAAGTATTCTGAAAGTTTCGTATAATTTGGTGGAAAACTCTGCATGTTATAAACAAAACGAATGCGGGAAAATTTGGGATTTTTAAGAAACACTTTATATAATCCCGAATATTTGTGCTCTGTTTAAGGAAATGGATGTAAATATTGTGCACATCAAACATAACCATTGATGAAATTTACATCTTGTTATCAGCTTCAAGTTAAATAGGATGGGTGAAACTCCATTTTCGCTTTCATCCCCTTCTGGTCACTCCCCTAAATAACCTCGTGACCGAATCTTCACTGTAAAATGTGAGTTCCGACGATAGTATTTCCCACGATTCTCAGCAACTGATTGCAAACCATAGTATCCATATTAACTCCAATTTTGCAGCAACTTCAAAACTGAGCATTATTTTTGGACACCAGTGTAGAAGTATGAATTATCTCCAATAAATAAGAATAGGGTAGTTTCTGTAGGTTTTTCAAGGTAACTGATCCACATTTGTGTTTCGCATGGAGGAAAACAACTGATAGTCTGACAGAAACCAGTAATTCGTTGTTATAGTTTACATCGATCTATTATTTTTCAATAAGATTTGTTAACTACACACACTAATGATAACACGCTACGATTTTCGTATGCTCATAATTTAATTCAGCTATCCTAAAAAGAGGAAATAATTTAAAATTCTTTTGCATTCTAGTGAAAAGAAATTTTTCGCAAATTTTCAAGCGAATTTCGCATTAATGATTTCAGTGATTGAAAAAAATATGCTTTTTATTATAGTACTCATTGAATTTCACATTTCTTTCTCTTAGGTTGTATGATTCCTTTCGTTCCATGTAAAAGAAACCATGTTACTTTTTTCTAACATTTTTTATCCTTTGAAATGCATTTTTGACTACAGGAAAAATTACCCTGGGGGTTACAAGATGCATAAAATCTCATTAAAATCAACTGTAATTGGGATTTCTCCATCTTTTAAGAAAGTAAATAGAATTTCGCATCGCTGCATAAAATTAATGGTCAGATATAAAAAAATCCTTTTCACTCTCAATTCATCAACATTTCTGTTTTTTTCCAATATTTAGATTTCAGATACTTCAGATATTTTCTTCTGAAATGTACATTTTGTTAAAATTATTGTTAACTATTTTGTAAATTCAAAAATTATATGAAGCATTAATTATGTAGATGATCAAGAAATCGACATTAATCTCTGATAAAGAAATCTATACACAGGGTTCCCAATTTCTTTTATCTTTCACCGTTACACCCCCCTTAACTTCTAAACGGTGTCAACTTAGGCCATAAAGTTGGTGTCTAGGTATAGTAAAAAGGCTATGCGCTACTCGATGAGACAACTCACAACGCCATCTCTCGCCAAATTTTGAAATTCGAGGTCCTATCTCGTAAACGGTGAAAGATACGAGAAAAAAGTCAATTAGAAAATTATAGAGCACTCTCGACTTAGTTCGAAAAGATCCCTTCCGCACATTAAAACTGAAAATGGAATGTAAAGAATGAACATTCATTTGTTTGTGATTTTCAACACTATGGCGTCGTGAAACGCGAGCGAAGCGAGAAATCCAGTCCAGAGTGAAAATATGTATAGAGGATAACCGAGAGCATTTTGAGCAATATAAATAAGTGGTCCAGAAGAGAGGGACGTGTCTCAGTTTCATTCTTCCATTCTTTATGACATGACAATTTTCGAAATCTTGATCAAACAAATGTTCACTTTTTTGCATTCTGTTTTGAATATTAATGTGCGCAAGGTATCGTTTCGTACTAAATCGAGAGTGCTCTACAACTTTCTAATTGGCGTTTTTCTCGTATCTGTCACCGTTTACGAGATAGGTCCGTTAATTCCAAAATGTGCCGATAGATGGCGTTGTAAGTTGTCCCATCGAGTAGCGCGTAACTTTTTCACTATACCTAGACACCAACTTTATGGCCTAAGTTGTCACCGTTTAGAAATTAAGGGGGGTGTAACGGTTATAAGTGGGAACCCTGTATATAAAAGACGAAAGTATGTCTGTGTTTGTTTGTTCGTTTATTGGTTCTTTAAGCACATCCACACCTTTCGACTTACGAGGACCAAATTTGGCACAGTGATGGATCAGCACAAGAGAGAGCAAACGCTGTAAAAACTATTTTAAAATTTGAATTATATTTTTATTTATTTAATTAATTAAATAACGAAAATTAAACTATTTTTAGACGTTTTTTACCAATAAATTCTGAAATACTTATGGTGCGAAAATTATTTTTACATCATCTTAAAGAGCAAATAATTATCTTTTTAATGATACCAATTTAATTTTTGTACAAATTTTTATCTAACTGTAATTAACGTTTCAAAATTTATTTTAAATTCAAATTGCAACAATGCCATTATTATTATAAAATAAAATTCAAACTAATATATTGTTTCATCAAATCCTTTATTCACGTGTTTTTACCACTGTTAAAACTATTGTTTTTTCTTGGTCAAGATAGACCTCTTACTTCCGCTGTTATTTCGTAGCTTTTAATATGCACTCAAATATTCAATGACGTTAATTTAGTTACTACGGGATGTGAGTTTCAGTTTGACTTTATTTAGAGTATTAATAGGGAGTATTTATGTTTAGTTTTTATTCCCGTAACTGAGAATAAAAGTATTCTTTTTGTTCGATCATTCCTCTTCAGCGAAATTCTTTCGAGAGAGAATTGTTCTCGAACGATTTTGACTTTCTTTATCTGATTTATAAAACTTTTTATTTAGAAGCTTCGCATTAACCAAGTTATACAGTATAAGTATATTTGTACACTGTAAAAATGTATTAGTTATTTAACTATATATTGTTTAATAAATAACCTTATTTAAATTTGCTCGCATTTTCACCGTACTGTTATACAAGGTGATAAAAAGGCTATATTTGACAGTTTTAATTCAATAAGAAAAGATTCAAAGAAGATTTAAGTTTTCTGCGCAAAATTGGTGACAATATTTTTACGAAAAAAAACAGGAGGCCGGTATATAAAAAAATATGGATCCCAAGCAACGCCAGGTTTTTATATAGTGCTCTATAAAATAAATAATGGAATAAGGTGCACGTTAAAGCACTGAAAATTATAGAAATTAACTGATAGATTCATGAAACAAAAGTTTGCTGAGATTTCAAAATCAAGTTTTGATGTATATGTTCATGGCAGTTTCCGGTTTTTCTGGAAGAAAGTACATAACCAACCCTTCAACACTTCCTAAATACAAATTTCTATGATCCCGAAGTACCAGCTTAGCGAATTTTTAAGAACAAAATTCTTGAAATTAAAAGCATTTCGGCAAAGTATTTGAAATCCTTACATCTTCTTTTATTTCATTGCAGTGAGTTAATAAACAAAGTGAAAGCGATTACAATAAAGAAAGAAAGTTAAAAACTTCTTCAAAAACCAAACATTAAACATAAAGTTATAACTTTCACAATTAAACTTAATTAATCTCCATAAATGTCTCCAAATACTGCAACAGAGGGGTTATGCCTTTTGCAACAGAAATATAATGAAGGTAATTCGAGGACGTAAAATTAGACACGGTGGTTTAATTTTTTGGAATCTATTCTTCGTTTCACAATTAAAAAATTATGCGATGTCTGAGGACAACCTGTAAAAAGACCCATTAAATATTGGATAGCATGCTCACTTACGTTTATCATGCGACTCAAATGTAAATTTAATTAGAACTATAATCTGTTAAAACATTTTTGACCCTTAAATACACAGTATTTTCTTATAAAATATTGAAAACTAACTAGCGACGAGCTTGTTCTCCGGGAATATAATTTCAATTAAATCTTGCATCATTTTATGTTCGTGATTCTCTTTACAAAGTAATTTTCAACTTCAGATTGTGGTAAATGTTTAACCCATGTTTTATTAGTGACCTTGGACCTCTTCTGTTCATTGTCTAAATAAATGTTTCCAATGGAGTCAAATAACTGACCATGTCATGTAACATCTAATTCCAAGTTGTCGACTCTAACTTCACTTTCTTATTCCTCTTGTAAAATATGCATTTGATTTCAACATTAAAAAGACGCAGCACATTTTATGACCAGCGGCATGTTAGCTAGATTAAAAAATGCTAAGAAAAGAATGAAAAAATAGCAACCATAACCATTCAGCTTACTGGATTTATTTCTTAATGTAAGCAAAGCAATATCTCGGAGTTCTTGGTTTAGAGATTTCAAAACAATCTTGATGAGCTAAAATATGAAAGCAAAATGTATTAGGATCCTATCTCAGATTACAACAATGAAAGAAAAATACGCAATTAAATATTTGTTTAAACAATGAAAACGATTTGAGCTGCATTGGAAAAATGAAAAGTATTGTTGCAAATTATACCAAAAAATATATTTAAAATATTATTAAAATTTGAGAAAAAATCGTAAGATAACTTAATTTATATCATTGAAAAGATAACTTTTTACATTCATAGATGGTGTAAAAATGATGTTTGTGCTGTAATATTTTCGGAAGTTATTAAGGAAAAACGCCGAAATTTCGCCTAATTTTTAATTAATTAAAATTTTAAAAATTGCTCCTAGGTGCGCATTCCCACCCTTCAAAGTATATTTATGCCAAATCTCTTAGCTCCAGGTCTAGCAGTGTGCCCCGTAGAGGACCAACACACACACATTCTCCTTTATTATAAGTAGAGATAAGACTGAAGCTCTAATGCCTGTTGTTGCCAATAGGATACATACTGAAATCTTGATTAAATAAATTTACAACACATGGAGGGCAGCCTGAGTGATGATAAAAAATAAAAATAAATTGATGTTTTCCACTAGAGACTGAATCCTTTTTTTGCTTTGTTTCTATGCTTGAGAATACCTTATTTTATTATGCACTGTTCAAGGAAATTCCTTATCCGAATAATCTTATATATTAAAATCCGAATGTAAACAAACGTATATATCCATGTCCGACTATCTTCTCACGAACCGCTGAACGGAGAAGCGCATAAGATGTAAAGTACATAAGATGAGGAATAATTCAAGGGATTCATTTTGACTAATTAAATTCCGAAATTTTAATTAGTAAAACAGATATTAATTAAAAACTAATTTACAACAGTACTTTTCATTGTTGCAGCGCAATTCCAACCGATTTCACTGTTTAAACAAATATTTAATTGCGTGTTTCTCTTTGATTGTTGAAAACTCCAACAATACAATATGGATCCCTCAACAATGCAACATGGATGACGTTGTTTGCGGGTTTTGGTAATTGATATAAAGAAACAGGGAAAATTAAATCTCTCAAATAGGGTTTTTACTAAAAATGTTTTTTCTCCGTGAGATTTCACTTTGAGATTTCATATATGTAGTGCATCTTGCTTCATGCGTTTATAAACTGGACGAGGGAATATGAAAAAATATGTATCTCGATTAAAGCTGGTTTATCTAAGCGTTTGTGTCACATGATCTCGCATCTTCTCTCCGCCAGGGAATGACGCATTATTCGAAATATCCTTGCAACGCCGGGTCATGCAGCTAGTTAATTATTAAAATTCATCTGCGTTTAATATTATAGAATTTTGTGAAGGTTTTTTTTCCTTGAAATAAAGCCAAGAGTTGTCAGTTGGTAGCAAAATTTTGTCTTAGCCATACACCATACTTAAAACAAAATATGAATTTTTAAAGTATTTTTCCATGTTTTATTCAAGAAATAAAAGTCAAAAAACATTTTTAAATAAATTTTTTTAAAAACGGGCTTTTAAGGGTTAATATCATTATTGTTTGGAAAATTGTACTTTGGTTTCATTGGAAGTGTGTCACTCTGTAATTTAAACACTTTGATACTCTATTTACAATTTAATGAATCGATATTTTGGGAATGAAGAGTAAAAAAGACTTTTTAAATGTTTGAAATATTCCGTAAGATTTTTGAAACTAGTCGACTTTGATAAGTCGAAAGTCACCCAGGTAATAACAAGGTAAGCCATATCAAGGATTTAAATATTTTTTAAATCGGAAAACATATTTAAAACCCTCTGAGCGAACAATTATTTTGAAGTTTTAGCTATCAGGTTAGAAAACTTAGCTTTTAAAGTAAATGAATCGATTTTTTTGTATTTAATTATATCTCTGAAATCTTAAGAATACTTTATACAAGATTGTTTAAGAAAATATGCATATAAATACGAACTATCTGCTTTTGAACTGAACATGAGAAACGTAAAAAGACGTTTGCGCCGCTCAGAGGTTAATATTAAATCTATAAAATATAGAATAGGTGGGGAAAAGGGAAGGAAATTCAATAATTATCAGAAAACTATTCAAATCAAACTGTTTATGTTTTCACCTGAAACAAGCAGGACTTCATCCGAGAAAGAAATTTTTAGTACATTACTTATTTTTATTTTATCCTTCCAGCGGGCGGGCGTTTTCAGGAGATATTTGCAGTGTGCATCGCATTGCATATTTATAACGTTCCTTTATAATTTTAAGTGCAATTTTTATTTATAAAATCTTTGTTTACTATTAAGCTAATAAATACAGATAACATAAATAAAAGTTGCATTTGTTTTTGTAAAACAGCGCGATATATTTATGCAATACGATGCACAATATGTCGTAAAATTTGTGCGGGAGCGCCCACTGGAAGGTTAAAGTAAACCATTATGCTTTTCAATTCACTCTATCTCTATGAGTTTGTTCTTGATATTTAGTAAAATGCCTTTTGTCTCGATCCTTGATTTTGAATAAAATCAGTCAAGCAGTTTATTCGATTTGTGACACAAACTGTTACTCAACGAAGTACAAGATAGCCATATACGCATAACTTTAATAATTATAATAGTAATAAACGAAAACCATCAAGAAATGCCTCTGCATCAGGAAGCGTATATTGTACCAGAATTTTCTTTTTTAGTTTCATTACTCGTTTTTCTTTACATTTTTTGGTTTCTATGTTTCACGTAGTTTACTCATGCATTTAATAATAATTGCGAGCAAGACAAAAGTTT